>OMKZ01027360.1:0-21874 GCA_900302535.1 Neoniphon sammara
CCCGTCCACCGAGAGGAAACACAGAGGGGAGGCAGGAAGCTCTCGGCTCAGAAAACACTGCAGCTCCGCCTGACTCAGGCAGACGAGCTTCCCCTGCGGTTTGAACGTGGTATCTCCCTGTCAGGCAGCTCTTCCACTCTGAAGCAGAAGGAGGGAGAGAGAAAACAAACACAGGAGGAGGAGGAGGAGGAGCACTGGTGGGGCTCCACATTTTACAGCCCAAAGAGAGGTTAGGAATGTGGGGCCAGAGCTTAACCCTTCCTTGCTCCCTGAGGCTGTTTAACCATTAGCAGTTGCTCTCTCATCCAATGCAAGACCAGGGGAACCAGTTCTGTCACATAGTGGCGGGACATGTCTACCTGACTGGGAGGCATGTGATCCCATTTGCCTAAGGTAATGGTTCAGAGTAGACCACTCCCTGACAAGAAGGCATGACCTGTGATGGACACATCAGCAGACACACAGGTACACATCAATTGTCATGAAGGGAAGTAGGCGAGGGATGGAGGAAAACTCATTCTCGCTGATTCACTAATGATGTTTATCTGAAATACCCACGCAGCCTGAGGCAACATGGTCTTCACTAGAATAAGTGTCCACAAGGGCCTGAGCATTCAGTAATTCTCCACTGAAGACTCTCCATTTCAGGTTATGTAGCCTACAGGTTTATGTACACCTACAAAAGGAAAAGTGTGTCAGAGAAATGGTTCTGATGAGAGGAAACAAAAGGCTCCTCCACACTGCTGTCTTGCTTGTAAGGACTTTTATTTAATGTATAAAGGCAAATTAGTCAACAACAATAATCAAAAACTGCAATACAAATATTTAACACTGTAAAGTCAAATACAAGCATAGGAGCGTTATCTTGGCTAAGCAAACAGAACTTAGAAACACGTTTTTTGTGATATCACAAAATCAGACTTGGGTGTGTATTGTTGTTTATGCTCCACTCTCCTTTGGCTCGCAACAGCAAAACTTCTCTAAACTGCCAAACTGAGGAGGGGAGACACATGTGGCTCAGTGAGGCTCAGAGTTTCCACATTAGAGTCTAGACCACAGAGAGGGTGGAGTCTCGCTTCTGTCCACTTATTCGCTGACTTGGTCCGGTGGAGCTTGCGTTTGGTGGCGAGTGGGGGGATCCCTACATGTACTGCTGGTGATAATTTAAAGAGATGATCACTGGGGCGCGTGGGTCAATCTTTGCCTTTGTTGTGGCGCTGCATCTCTTTCTATTCTGCCAAATGTTCCTTTTCAGAAACACAGGCTGCAAACTTGCCTGTTTTTGAACTCACTGAACTGCAGTAGAGGAATCCAGTAGTCCAGGCCTATCAGAGCAGATTAGTTTAATTGGTTATCCTGGTCAATAACCCTTGATCAACACTTAAAGTTTGGTTAAACAGGTAAGACTATGAGAAATGAATTCAACTATGGCATGCAGAGAAGCTTAAAATGGCAGTTTCTTGTCTATGGAGGATTCTTTTTTTTTTTTTTTTTTTGCAATAAATGGGTGCCTTGATGTGGAAAGAGCACTGGCCCTTTTGTTTCCATGGCTTCACTGTTTATTTAAAATAGCCTCTCTGCACAAGTGGTGAGGGGCTGCTGAGGGCGAGTGGTGGCCAGGGTTTAGTGGGTTGCATAAAAAACTGTCAGAGAGAGAGAGAAGTGCTGTTATCATCTACAGCACGAAGGCATTATCACTGTTTGCTACCTTTTTGGGAAACACAATCACTTCACTTTACTGGGCATCAGTTTCTCTTCCTCTTTTAAAAGTGATAATGGTATTCACACAGGGAGTTTGTGCTGACTGTCACTGTTCTAAAAATGACAACAATAAACATCAGTAGGCTACCACCACCACCATCACTGCTGTTACAAGTGCTACTGCTTCAGAGTCTGGCGCCCCGCTGTAATCCAAACACAACCAAACGCAGAAGAGCTCGGATTTCAAACGCGGTGGGGGGGAACAGAAAACAGAAAATGTCATGCTCTGAACCCAGGAGAAATACAGTGAAACAATCTGACCTCCTTTATGTGGACATTTTCTTTAAGACAACACCTCAATCAAAATCCTGCCTGTGAAAGCACAAATATAATTATACATCTGGCCTACGTTTAGTCTCCATGCCACTGTCCAATAACAATATTTCCCCCTACAAAGCAGCTCTGATATACCACTGCTCAAATGCCTGAAAAGCATACGTGTGGACACCAAATTTGCCAAGTGACGCTGGCACACGCAGAGACGCACAAAAACACTCCACATGTCTACTCAGTGGCTCTTGAATACTTTAAGCGCTCACCATAAACGGCAGACCGCATTCTAATTTGAGAGGACAATACTAGAACAAAACCATTATATAACAGCCCTTCTTCTGCAGCCAGAAATAAGTGTGCGAACCCACAGAGACGGCCACAGCAAACTGACTGACTCTATCAGTCATTCGTATAAATTCAAGGGCTGGACAGAATGGGCGAGAAAACAGAGATGGAGGGCAAGACAGAATAAAAAGAGGAAGGAAGTGAGTTGAAATGAGCAGGCGTCACTTGCAGAAAAGAGAGAGAGAGAGAGAGAGAGAGAGAGCAGGGACAAGTGTAATACTGAACTCTGGCACTGACAATGATGATGCATGCAACAACTATGTCACAGCAAACAGTCATTTTCCATTCTGACTTAATGTGACAGTGAGGGAAACTGACATTGTCAGCCCTCAAACAGAAAACAGATACAGAACTTGCAAAGGATGATCACATGTTGCTTTAAATAACACAAACTAAAAAAATGTCATTGAGCATTCATCAAGCAGCAGCAAATGGAGGACAAAAAGTTCTGCTTTACCATCACAACAAGGAAGTTGTGGGCCACATCCTTCCAGAGAGAGTCCTCCAATCACAAAGCTACTCACTAATTTATCAACCATGCTACACCACAGCACAACCCTGAGCCAAAAAGATGACACTCTATGTGTTGCTCTGCCATCTAGTGGCTAAAGAGCTTATGACACCTGGTCCAAATACATGAGAATAATGCCTTTAACATTTCAGTAAGCGTTATCAAATATCAACACAAAAGCCAGCACCTGATTCACACACTTCACCCACATACCTAGAGTAAGTTCATCATAGCATTGTAATGAGGCTTAAAGAGGACTAGATGTAAATAGATCATAACAGTAACTAGGATATCTTGAATAAGGTACAAAATGAAACTTTGAAATACTAGATTTAAGATTCAATATGCCAAGATGCCAATATTTTGTTGCCAAGAAATCAAGTAGTATCATACCATATCAAATCATATTATATGATATCAAGTAATTCCCTGGAGGAAGACAGAATATCCTAGGGAATAAAAATGGTGATAGTTAAAACCAACCAGAAAATTTCTGGATTTACTGTAGATAAAAGAGAACATTTTATGAATGATTTTTGACCAGTGCGTGGCAGTAATGCGCTCCAAGATGTTTGTCAACTGCTCTGAACCAGAAGTAGAAGAAGAAGAAAAACCACTGTCTGTTGTCACGAAGAAGAAATACTTCCGTAGGTAGTTAGCAAATGGCCGCAACGAACACGGTGGACTGTAAACATTTCAGCTGTTATAACTGTAACTGTCTAATTATCATCAACACATGTACTCGGATGTGTCGGAAATGCGGGGTGGTTATAAGATGTTTATTTTCAACTTTCAGGTTGGTTTTCGTGGCGAGCTGACAGGAAATCCACCGATAAGAAGAGGAAAACGAAGCAAACGGTAAGGAGCCTCAGAGCATCCATTCATCTCTGTCTGCAGTCAGTGGAGTAAGATTAGCAATATAATAGTTAATAGTACATGCTTACATAACCAGTTGACTTGCTTAACACTTCTTTCATCAGTGTCTTCGTCGTGAAGTTATTCTCTTTAACCGTCATTGCAAGAATTACTCCTAATAGCTAACAGGGTGGTGCTACGTAAGTTAATATGCTATAATGATTCATTCACCGAAAAGTTGCACGTCTTCTCTTCAGTTGAAGTAATGGAGACCCAGGAGGACCACGGCGAAAACGACGCAGAGTCCGATGTGGCTGAGCTCCGTTTGAAAGTCGAGTCTTTGAAGCAGGAGCTGAAAACTTGTAGAGCCGAGCTGGCGAAGTTACAGAAACAACTGAGCCAGTCCGAAAGACTACAGAAAAGTACAGAGAGCTACAACGAAGACCTGAGGAAACAGGTCAGGTGCTCACATTTAAAGAAACCGGCATGTCATTACTTGTTAATGTGGTTCCGTTAGAGCCTGATGAACGACCGACCATTGCGTTTATGTGTATTATTTATTTATTTATTTATTTTTGCCATAGGTCGACCAGCTCAGTGCAGAGATTCATGAACGGAAGAAAAAAGATAAAGACAGAGTCAACAGCGAAACTCAGACAGAAGAATACACATGGACGGAAACTGGTGTGTAATCTTTTGCTTCCACATGACTATCAATGATCAAAGTGGATGATAGATTTATTCTGTCTGAAGAAAATAAAGTAATGCTGATGTGTTTTGTTTACAGATTATTACAACTATTACTATGGCAGTTACTATCAGAATCCTGAGGCTGCAGAGACTCAGGAAAACACGACTACAGCTGGACCAGAAACAAATGATGCCAGTGAGGCAGCAGAGGATTCAGTAACAAACGCAGAAGCCTCGGACGTGTCTGTTATACCTGACAGTGACACTGCAGCTAAAACAGAGGTGTGTTTCATTTGGACGATAATGCAAACACACAGCCCTCCTCAACAGTTGTTCACATACGTAATTCCTTACAGTTTTTGGACAAGTCTAACATTCTACTTAAGAGTTTTAGATTTTAGCACAAATGTTGAAACGATGAATTGTGATTTGAATGTAAAGTGGATGAGTTGAATTTATTACATAATTTACCAACCCGTGAGTTGTCTCTTTCAGGCAGGCGATGGAGGATCCATAGCTGACATGTTGAGGGCCACTGCTGAGGAGGCCATGACACAGACTGGGTTTGTCTTTGATGAGACTACTGGGATGTACTACGATCACAGCACCGGCTTTTACTACGATTCGGTTCGTCAGCATATTTACAGTAAAATTAGACTTTTTAAAGTCTACTCCTGATTAAGGCTGGAGGTGTGAAGCTGATGCCAGTAGAAGTGATTGTTATATTAAGTAGGCCAAGGTTTGCATTTGCAGTGATTTACATGATTCCATACATGTGTAATGCATACATAATCTCTGACAGATAAACAAATGAGAGAACCAATGGCTAATGGTATCTGTTGGCTGCAGCAGTAGCACCATAAAATAATTTCCCATTTCTCTTAATTTTATTCCTGCCACGTTTTTCCCCAAAAAGTGACAAATAATTTTGTTCTAGTTATTATTTGAAGTTAATAGTGTCATTTAATCATTGTCTTGTTAATAATTTATTGGCATAGTTTTCAGTTAATGTATTATGTTATAATTGTGTACCAGCGTTTTGACTCCCCACTACATTTGCTCTTCCTCAGGCCAGTCAGCTGTACTATGATGCCAACACAGGCATTTACTATTACTATGACGCAGAGAGCGGACGATACCAGTTTCACTCCAGAATAGAGGTGCCTGCTGCACAAACCAGTGCAGAGCCGTGCCAAGAGAAGAGAGCTGCTGACAAGAAAGGAAAGACGTGGAAGAAGGGCACCAAGAAAAGCTCACACCAGGATGATAAGGTATGTAATAATATGATCAATCGCTGCTGCATGACGCCAGTTTCTTTACTTTTATAAATGTTGTGCTCAGTGGCAGACAGCTGGCTTTTGACTCCAGTTCCCCATTCGCGACATTTCACATCCTTACAATTCTGTATCGGTCTCAGTCTTCAAGTACACTTAAAAAAATATTTCAGGCTAGATGACTAAAATACTATTCCTCTGACCTAGGTGCAAGAGGTGACTAACAGATTGGCTAAAATGAAGATTTCATCTTACTGGAATACTGCTTCCCACAGAGGTACACCTTTTGATACCAACATGCAGACCAGTTAATATAGTTTTAATTTCAATCAATTATTTTGTTCAAGAAAGTGTTTATACAAATATGCATTTTTGCTTTGTGCATTTAAATATTAACCATAAATTACTAAATTAGTCAGCCCAAACCCCTTATTCAAAGATTTGTGACTCAAGGATTTGGTCATTTATCCATATAAAGGTGAGAGGTTATTGTTGGATCATTTCAAATTTACCCCTGAGGTTATGTTGTGAGGGTCTAAAGTGAACTGTCTTTGAAACCTGAGACCTTTACAAGACGGCCAAACAAAAAAACATGAGATCTACAAAGCCAGCTGGTCTGCTGTGAGTGAAGGTCACTGGAGGTGGTAACGTCAATGTTGACTATCTGGTGGCAGGAACTCATATTTGATGATGCAAAGTTGGAAGAAAAAGAAATTGAGTGGGTTGAACGGCGAATACCTAAGAGGACCACTGCGTCACGAAAGCAGAGACAGCGGTCTTGCAGTCCAGACCTGGCTCCACGCAGAAAAGACGTTTCAGACTCCTGTAAGGATAGTGACAAATCTTCATCAAAGCGGAAGAAGCAGAGAAACGGTTCACACTCCGACGCTTCAAGTAGGTCGAGGAAGAAGAGGAAGAAGTCGAAGTCCAAAAAATGCAAGAAGAAAAAGAACTTCAAACGGAGCGATGACTCAGATGAGAACAGCGAGCCTGAAGAAGGCGAGCTCACAGAGTCGGAGAGAGAGTGGGAGTCCACCCCCTCGTTCTCATCATCGTCTTCCCCCTCCCCTCCCAGGGAGAGCCCAGAGTCAGAGATGGAGACTGAGAGTCAGGAAGGTGAGAGGAAAAATGGGCAACAATCAGCATTTGTTCTGGGCTCCTCTAATGTAGGCCTGTTAAGTTCTGTTAGGGGTTTTTGTGACCATCGCCATAGTTGTAATGACAGCTTATCCGTCAGCTAACCACCCCTTATATACTAATCTTTATCTGGTATTAAATTTGGGAAACCACCTTTATCATGAGAGTTTAGTTTTAGGAATATGTCATATTTCTATCATGTGCAGTGCTAACTATTTTGAGTTTTATTTATTTTCTGTGCAGTTAATGACTTTTGGCCGCCCTGTGTAAGAGTGACAGTGGTCAGGTCTCCAGTCCTGCAGGTGGGCACCCTCTTCATCATCACAGCGGACTCTCCAGCCACCATCGGCAGGTTAGTGCCACTTTCTCTCTCATTATTCATAAAACACTGTTTATGGCCAGTTACTGCCTAGTACACAATTTTGAAAGTTGCAGCAAAGTGAAGTAGGGAGCAAATAGGTGGGTGTACTTTATGCTGACTTTATGCTGTTAGAAGTGGATGCAGGACTCAATCTCATTACGTTGAAATTAAGTGTAGAGCTAAGGCTGTTCACTATATAGAAGCCATGTAGCCATTTTTACTGCCCAAAAAAGTATTAAAAAACTTAGTTGTGAATTGCTATATAAGAAAGCCATAGTGAGATGACGGGTAGGATCTACCTGAGTGAATTTACAAGGAATTGATCACTCAGTAAGTCACAATAATGGCCCTCAGAAAACTTTAAGACCATGAAGATTATAACATGATGTTTTTTTTATAATTGCAGAGAGAAGGATATGGACCATGCAATTCGAATACCAGAAATGGGAGTCAGCAAGGTATATTACTGTTGATTTTTCTCCATGAAGAAGAATGACACATACAGGTCATTGAACAAATTCATCATAGTTGATGGTCATTGCTGTGGTTGGTTACAGTTCCATGCACAAGTCTACTTTGACCAGGACCAACAGAGCTACATGCTGGTGGATCAGGGCAGCCAGAACGGGACAGTCATCAACGGCAACAGAATCTTACAGGTCACCTGTTTGATTCAGCAGCTCCTCTATTGAATAAGTAAAACTTCAACAATAGTAAGTCTTTGTATCACCATATTAAATCCTTTTTTGGTTACTGCCTATAGCCCAAAACCAAGTGCGAGCCATGTGCCCTGACGCACGGCGATGAGGTGAAGATGGGAGAGACTGTGCTGTCTTTCCATATCCACACTGGGACTGACACCTGTGACGGCTGTGAGCCCGGCCAGGTGATGGCCCACCTCAGCAAACACAGGAGAGAGGAGAAGACAGGTGAGACAAAACAAGAGGGAGACACACTTAGTAATGTAGCAAACTGTGCCTCATTTATCTGCTTGGGACATCAAGATAAAGGATTTGATTATTGATTCTGAAGTCAGCTCAATTCTTCATACTTTGAATTCTTCACAGCTGCCACTTTACATTTTGCCAAAATTTGATTGCTGATGTGTTTTTCTCAGACTTAATTGGATCATTACTCTTTTGTTGCCAGGTTTTATACCATTAAATGCAAACTGATCTATAGAGTATATATTTGGTTTTGAGTCGCAATAGTTGTTGAACTTATGATACTAAATGACTTGCGATGACAACTGTTGCTGTGAGCAGCTGATTGAAGGCTTTTGTTTTGTTCTGTGTTAATCCAAAGGCTCTGCTCCAACCAAAGAGGACAAAGAAGTGCTGAGACAGAAGGAGCTAAAACAAATGAAGGCCAAATATGGCCTGCAGGTGAGTGTCATCAACAGCCAAACGTGCATTTTGCCCCTCTTCTCGTTAAACAGCCCGTTAACTCTGTGGTCTTGGCTTCCTGTAAACAGAGCAGCGAGTATGAGGAGGCCAAAGCCCTGAGGAACCCCAAATACAAAGACAGAGCAGAGTCTCGGCGACAGACGGTGGGCAGTGAGGGAGTTTTCCAGCGAGATGACGCTCCTGCTTCTGTTCACGAGTAAGTGTGCTGTTGTAACTACTGAAGTTGGGTAGTAAATAATTGATGCAAGTGTACATCAGATCAAAAACATACAGAAGTGTAGTGTCTCATCTACTTTTCTTCATCTCAAAGGGAGATCAGTGAAGGCAATAAAGGACGGAAGATGCTGGAGAAGATGGGCTGGAAAAAAGGAGAGGGACTGGGTAAAGAGGGAACTGGAATGAAAGACCCGGTAAGATTACTTTACAATGTGGTAAACTCGTATGTGCAGGCCTCTGATGTAGATGGTGTTCTGTTTTGATTTGACTTACTTAGATGAGTCATGAAACAACAAAATAACTTGAATTTCTTTTGTGGTTATTCCTTGATCACTCACTCCTTTTTTCCTCCCCAGATTGAATTGAAAGTGAGGAAGTCTCAGTCTGGTCTGGGGGCCGGTGCTGCCATGTCTATAGACAACGTGTCCGTCACCAAATCCAAGTCCCACAGGAACTGGGAGAAAGCCCGCGAGAGATTTGCCGACTCATGTCAGCCTAACACGCCCTCCTCCAAGACACAGAAGGACAGGTCACCCAAATCCTGGGTCAAAGCAGAAGAGACTGAGGCCACAAACACACCTGCAGTGTGTGACAGTGACAATCAAGCTTAGGAATGAGAGTGAGTGCATGTGTTTATAGTGGATTTAAAAGCAGAGTGGGCAGGTAGGATGTGTACAAATGAAGGGAGTCCCTGCACTCCCCACAAATTATGATAGCTGTAAATGAGGGAAAACATAGGAACATGGCAGACATGTTGTTCTTGTCCTGTATTTATTTTGTACTCTGTCTTCAGATTAATTCAACATTGTTTAGTATTTTGGGTAAAACACCCAGCAGAGTTAATCTGATCGGTTTCACTTTAGCGGCAGTAACTTTGTTTTGAGGTGTGTCCTTAGCCCAAAGTCTTTAACACTTGGCCTCAGAATATAAACACAACAGTGCTGTGCATTAACAGGATTTCTACTACACTTTGAGGGTCACTAGCTGGGGTTATGGAATGAGGTGTTTACTTAGACAGTATTTAATGTTCAAATGAGGAGTGACAGATTCATTTAACTGCAGTGTTTACATGGCCCCGACGCGTCTCTGTATCCCAGCCTACAGAGGGCAGAGCTGCTACTGTGCCTTTCAGAACAAAGAGGACGTGAATAGCCTCAAGCAAATATTGACACAGTGAAGATAAATTTCTCAGTGAGATCATACTCTTATGAGGAAACCGTCACTCTGTTTTGACAGCCTCACAACTGAGTTAGTTTGCTCGGCAGCTCACGTTAAACCACTCTCAACTGCTACTTTTTTTTCTTTTTTGTTGCATAATATTAAATTTTAAATATGCTCACCACTTTGGTTCTGTTCAATTCACCGTGTATTAAATAAGATCAAATCCTACAGGTGTGTTTATGCAAACAAACATGCAAAAGTACGCGAAAACACACACTTGTAAGACCAGTCAGCAAACATATTTATCAGTCCATCTGTGTGCAGCCTGAGGAGTTATCAGTAAGTTCATATGGAGAGTATGAATATTTGCATGTGTGTGCAAGTGTACACTTGAACAGAGGCCACTCACATGTCAGCTGGAAAAAGAATGTAACTGCAGCCCCTGAAGATGCACGGTTATTTACACCATAACACAATATTGAATAATGATGGTGATGATGTGCTGAATATGACATTTCTCGCTGCTACTGTGCAGGTGTCATCACAAAGTAAAGCACTGTTGTAGTATGGTTAACTGTATAACATGAACATTCCTGAATATTAACTATCAACCAACCCAGCAGCACTAAAGCACAACGACAAAACTTCACTCAGTCATATGTATTTCACTTTTGAGCAGCATAACTTTTGGTAAATCACTCATGACCCTGCAGTTTTTTTTGCACTCTTAAACTAAAATCAGCATTAAATATAGGTGAGTGATTTGACTCACGTGGTGCTACTGTGACTCGGCAAGTTAGCTGGCCCGCTGGTCTTCTTCTGGCTGAAAGTGCCGCCCATTTTCGCCTTCCCCTCTCCAGCAAAGGGAGCTCCTGAAACTACCTGACTGTGTGGGACAGCACCGACACAGCCTCCACTGTGTGTGTGCTTGTGTTTCCCTTAGCTAGTAAGCATACTCTGTTGTGTGTCTCTGAGACTATTCAGCCAATGCAGTGGTGTTGCAGTGTTACTTTGACACAGATCACTGACAGCTGGTTCGTAGCTCCTCTTGCCCCGCCCTCTTACTGCCTTTCCAGTCTCCTCCTCCCTTATCTTCATTTACTGAAGACAAACACTTTGCAAAGTACAGTAGTGTAATAAAATTGGGTGGGCCAGTTTATGTGTGTCTGTGCATATGCTTGTTTGCGTGGTTGCATCGGGAAGAAAGTCTCAGCCATAAAATGATAGGCTGTGAGTCATGCTGAGAGTCATGAGGTAAAGCGGGATTTCATTCCTGGCTTTGGGGTTTTTTCAGATCTGGATTGACCAGTTCCTCACACTACAGAGGCATTCTGAGATTCAGTGGAACACTAGGCCACTGTTCTTCCAAATGTAGACTGTTCATTATGTAATGATCGCTATTTTTTTTTTATATGGACTGTATGCAGAACTAATATTGTAGTGGTTAGTAACTTACCTACTTGGATATTTACTTCACATTAGTCGGATGATGACTAGCCCTTGTCTTTTATGGTAGAGGTTGCTTGAGTTTGGTTCCAATCATGGCCTGGAGTTTGATAATAAAAGGAGGCTAGTAATACTTTGATGTAGGAACCATGAAAGTAACGGGTGTAACAAGAAATTGCAGGCCCTATGCACAGGAGTTGGCTGGACCCCTTCGTGACCCCAGTTCACTCTTCAGTTTTTACCTTGGTTTTTAGGCCACAGTTTGGTTTACACCACAGTTTGACTGTGGTGCAAACATAAATGAACTAAGAACTAAAGTTCCTTTGTTTTTAATTTAAAAAATAATCTGACAAACAGAAAAAGTTGAATGGGGCTTTTTTCACTGTTCTTGAAAGGTTATGTAATGCAGCGACAGAAAGCTTTTTATGCAGCTTGTGGAAAAGTCAGATATGAGGCCTTATGTTGTCAGTCAAAAGCAGTGTTGAATGTTCTACATCATGAATGTTTGCTGTAATTTTACATTGTGCTCAAAAAAAAAATCTTCACATGCACAACTGTTATGAGAAAAAAATCATGGTTCACCGCACGTACATTTCACTCAATTGAGAAATGCGGAATCACGGTTGTTGCCACAAAAACACCACAACAAAACCAACACGCCATCTATGACAAACATCCGTGTTTACCTATCCACAACTCAACCACACCTCTACACATCCATTCACTGCTCAACTATCAGATACATCCCTAAATTATTGACATTCTGGATTTTAGGCACTACCCTGACCTGGCTATAATAATTCCATTTCCCCTGTAATCCCGTGTTCAAAATCTCCCTAGTGAGGACAAGTTTGTTTTCATCTGCACAAAAAAAACTGAGCCAAAACTTTATTCCTGCTTGTTCCAGTTTGCCTCGGATAACATCACCGCTGCTGTATTGCAAATGTGAAGAAGATTTACTTGTTGACAGTTTGGTAGACTTCAACCAAACCTAGTTTCAAATCTATAGCAGTGTGAAATAAATAAAATAATTATACAATTGAGGACCACAAAAGACCTTTTAGTCCAGACACCTTAGGGATCCCTCATCTCGTGGACCCGGCTAGACAGTAACCCTATTCCCTCACAAAGGTGTGGCAGCATGGGAACCACTGACTACTATCACTTCAGATGATGAGTACAGTAGCATTTCAGTCAGTCCTTTTCTGTTTGCCAAGTCGAAGTGCTTTCTTCAACCAGCAGTTTTTTAGAGTGTGCAGCATGACTTGGACCAGTACAGCACTGGAGCAGATCATCCCTGCTGTAAGACAGACAGACAGATTGACAGATACTTTATTCATCCTGAGGGAAAATCAGAATTTAAAAAAAAAAAAAGAATTATAATATGCATTTGCACTCTGTCTCTCACAGTGACAAGATTTGACTTTTCTCAAGGTAACTCTCCGTGGCTTTCACACTCACAGGCAGGCAGAAACAAGTCGTTCTGTTAAATAATAATTAATAATAGTGGTGATCTTCCCTGATCAGTGTCAGTTCAAGACAAGCAGCTTCAGCCCAGACAGTGATGAACATCTCATCCAGTGCAGAAATGAGCAACCGAGGCTTAAAGCCAGTGTCATGCTACACAAAAGAATAATCTTATCAGTGTGCACTTTTCAACTTAGTACAGAAGAAAGCAGAGGTGTTTTTTTAATCAGTGTCTTAGTATGAGAATGACATTTCAGCATGCAGCCAGGAAAGTAGCTTGTCTATCATTGCTGTCTTAGCTAGTTGAATATCTTGGCACAACCTAAGAGGATTAGAGAAGTCAGCATTGTGATGAAAGACACAGGAGAGAGAATTGTTGCCAATCTGATCATAGAAAGTCATTCAGAGTTACCAAAACATGCCATTTCTGATTCAGGAGAACAGCTTCTTTTCTACTCCTACATAGTTTGAAGTAGACACAGGTCGAGCAGCAAGGAAAGGTCATCCATACACTTCATACCATACATGTCCCAGCACACAAATACACCGAGCCACACAGACAGGTGAGAAACAGAGCTGTATGCTTCATCTTCAGATTAGAGCAGACAAAGCTTTGAACATCTTTGATGTCTGCAGATAACAGAGGAATTCTTCCACAGGTCCATGCTCACAATGGACCTGTGGCAGAGATGAACCTTGAGTTACTTGTAAAAGAAAAATATTTTCAAAAATATTTTTTTACCTTAGTATCAGAGGCAATAGTGTTGGTGCATTCAGTCACATTACAAATAGCTTATTTTCACTCTTTGGCCATCTATAAAAGAGTTTCAAACTGTGAAATTAGTCTCTACTACAGCCTATTTTAAAGAAATAAATTTTTTACAGTTTATATTATAGACAATTAGCCAGTTCTATAAATAACAATCTCAATTCAAGAATAGAGATTCTGTCCAGAGAGATTATATTCCATCAGATTTACAATTAGAGAGCCAATGGAGTCCAGTGTCTTGCTTTGAAAGACACAGTAGATGGATACGTTGTCTGCTGTGTGGACTAAGCCTGTAATGTTTGGTTCATGGGATAATCTCTCAAACCACCCTCCCAGTCTGTGGGAAACAGGGAAATGAGATATCCAGACAGGTTGGTTAGTCCCATCTAAGATCAGGTGAAGCCTGACATCTACTGGCAGACTGTGAGCACTGTGTCTCTACTTGACACGGTGACTTTTCCTTTGGCGTAATGACCAAACTGTAATCGTATAGTCCTGGAGAGAGACACTCCTCCCCATCATTCAACATTTCCCCTCTCAGGGCATGGCATCGTTTCTGAGGTTCTCCATTATGGTCATGGGCAGGGCCAACCAGTCCTGCACGCATCAGTCACTGGAGTCTGTAATTTTTGGAAAATATACCTCAGCCATACTGTTCTGTCACAAAAGCTCATTGAAATGCGATGGCTGCTTTACTGTTTCACCGAACTGAACGTTGGTTGTGTACATTCTGTGGCCGATCTTGTCCGTCTATCCCGTGCTCAGAGCAGACTACAGTTTATCATTGTAGTTTCGAAAGCTAGTCACAATATGTGGTCAGAGCTATCTATTGTAAAAGAAAACAGCCATGTAGCAGAATCCAGTCCTTGTGTAGAATATACTCAGTCACTGCAGGGTCATGCTGGCGATGAGAGCCGCAAAATGAACACAATAGCTCTACAGACAGAGGGGACTCCATTGTTTGTAGCCACCGTTTAGCTAGCACCATTTTCTAAACATACATGCAGTGATAGTGTTTCAGTAGGCCTCATGTTAAAGTAAACAGACTGCAGTGTAAAGTTCAGGAGTCGAATAGGAAAATACTTGAACTGATATTGAATTGATATTTCACATGAAACATGAAAAATGCATGTTTTAACTTACATGTCTCTTGGTAGGAAGGGTCCCATGAGGATTCACTATATTTTGAATGCAAAATTGATGTCTTGGTGTTTTTTATGTATCCACCCTTCATACGTCACGATGAACACAATGGTGCGTATGCTAGTGTGTGGTTACTCTCTCATTTTAAGCTGCAATAATGTCTCAAATCTATTTCAATTATACATTTGATTCCAACCATCTCAGTTTCACTCTGAGAGAAGCAGAGCAGACAGTCCCTCTTTACGCCAGACTCAGCACACTGAGTTTCACTTTAGCCAGAACTTATCTGCCTGCCTCAGTCTAACTCTGTTCCCAGCCTTCGTGACGCGTTGGCAGCCTCACCCCGGCCTGCGATTCCATTGAAAGGCAAGGGACCATGAGCAACGTGAAGCTGAGAAACAGTCCTGTGTTGACTCAACTTCCCCCCCATCACTTCCGTCTCAGTCAGCCCTGCCAGCCTCGTCTGCCTGAACCGGCGACTGAGCCTCCGCAAATCAAAGCAGAACTCTGAGAACACAAGATTTCATCATGTATTTTAAAAGCCTGTTCTTGATCCCTGGATAACATCCAGAGGACATTCCAGCACAATATATGGAGCACAGAAAACGGCCTTGTTGAGTGTGAGCCTTCATGTGAGAGGAGGAGAGGGCAGGAAGCTGGAGTTAAAAGGCTTAAAGGGTTCTCAAGTCACTCACTTCAAATTTCTAATGTGATCTTGGCTGAGAGGAAATTGTTCCCATTCCAGCCACATTCCAACGTGAATCTGTTTCTTGATGGATGAAACATGTAAAGCATGTAAACAAGACTTAAAAAGCTTCGTTCTGAAATAATATATACACCATTTGCATGAAAGTAAACCACATCATGAGCTACTCATTGTTCTGTACACAGTTGTCATATCCATACAAAATGGATATTCAGTGTTATAGGAAGAACCACTTCCTCTGTAGTGCCATTCAGCTTAGTACAAATACCCCACCCAGAGCAAAATTCCTGTGCTTGAGGCTCAATGGAAATACACATTCCAGGGAGCCGTGGCTTCCTCCCGGCAAGTGGCTCTGAGAACCACTGCCGAGCGTCTTCCACCCCTGGCCTTTCCTGCTCGGCTCAGCCCGGGCCTCAGGGTGTGTCTCCCAGTGACCTCATCTTCCCAGAAAACCTCCAGAAACCTCGAGAGAACCGCTTACATGATGCAACCTCCATACAAGTTGTCCACAATAATAAACCGCTCAGACCAAATGGGGTTCACAGGAAATCTTCACACACGTTACATCAACAGCACCGCTACCAGTGCCTCTGGACACTTTGTCCATTCAGCCAGAGTATCAGCCTGTAAAAAACGTGTGTGTGTGTGTGTGTGTGTGCAGACTAGCATCCTGTTTATACAGCCTTGTCACTGCTGGCTGGTGTGAACTTTAAAGCTCGGCTCTGAAGCTGGAACAAGCTATCATCAAGTGGGAGTTTGACTCACTTTGATTCACTGTAAATCACACAGAGAAACTTGCAGTCTTAACAGCCTCACCGTTCTTGCCAAAGTTCATTCTATTCAAATCTTTGTTTCTAATTCCTCCTTAAGGGAAGGAATCTCATGTGGGCAATTGAGGAATTTCAGTAAACTGCTTATAAAGTCTTCATAACAACAGCATTAATGAACACAACTATTTCAGTTCAATGAATGCAGTTACCTCTATTTGTATGACAGTCTGCATTATGGGGACTTTTTCCCAAAGTTGGAAGCCTCTAGAATGGCTACACTGCACTTTCTAACTGCTGTGATGGCTATAGCGAGACAAATTACATGCTAAATGAACAGGGGCTTTGTGCTCATGCAAAAGAGAAAAGCTACAGCATGGTATTACGATTTTTAAACCACTCACAATGGATTCAATGAGTCATCAGGCATGCTGTCCAAAAGTCCGGAGATCAGAAACAGAAACCATACTTTCTAGTCAAAAGAGATAAGTGCAAACATAACGGTGCACCTGACTGACACACAGCTGTCACACACTGGATTTCAGAATGTAAATCATACCTTGGTTCCTCTGATGACTGACACCACAAGAATGAAGGCTTTGAGGGATCCGCTGTGAGTTTTTGCCCTTCAGAACTCAGTAGAATTAAAAGTCCTTGGTTTGTCACAGAGGTCCTTTTGGGAGTGTTAGCCGAGAGTGTTGTTTGGAGTTGCCGCTTTCTGAGCGAGAATACTTGTCCTCACTGTGTGGTGGAGCCTCTTCCATGTAGCTAGATGGGAAATGGGAAATGAACTTTCTGGGCAGCATGCCAAGAACAGAGCGGCTCTTAAAGACACAGGAGTTGCAATGCTATATAAAGTTTAGGCACACATTCCATCTGCAATACCATGATTTTAAGGCAATTGGAAAAACATCTCCAGCTGCTGTGTTTGTCAATTCCATACGCATAACAAGGTTTATTTAATGAAAGCAGTATTTCCAAAGTTTCCAGTTACCTAATGCAAATGAACATAAAAATATGGATAAGGGACTACAGACATATGTTCTCTAGATCATACTGATGCATTCTGCACATTTGTTTTATTGGTTTATGTTGTTTGAGCATTAAGCAGAGTGACGTAGGCTATTCTATAGTTATACACAATAGATTAAAAGTAACATCCCTCAGTGCTGAAAGTTGGATTGTTTGGTATTTTTATGGAAGTAAATTTATACCTAAAGATATTTTGAAGTTCACCTCCAGTGATCCACTTTCTGAAAAAGGTCCAACTCAAAATGTGATGAATATTTTTTGCCTCTGTTGAAGATCACAGTCAAAATGAGATTCAGATGTGTAGAAGGGAAATCAGAAGAGGAAACCATATTAAGTTCGGTTGGCATGAATCAGTTGTTACTGCTATATTGCCTTATAAACCAATGACTTGCTTGCTGGACCTATTTAAAATCATCATCATCATAACCATCATCATCATCACCATCATTACCATACTCCTAACCCTAACTGGCCTTTTACCACAGTGGTGGCCAACTTTTAATAAATCACCATCAGATTGGTTTATAATTTCTGCTAAGTTTTGCTAATGCTAATGATATTGGTAATAGTAATTATCAGACACTGAAATATAATCATCACACTAGGCGAGACAAGATAATCAGTCATTTGTTGTAAATCAGCAGACTGTTGTCACCCTCTAGTGGTTTTTCTCATTATGCAGCAGAGAATGCCCTGATAGACGGATGAAGCTTTACACTGGATCACTTGGCATCTTCTCCTGCTGCTGCTAAACATCTCCTGGGCCTCTGGAGCTGCACACAAAGCGATGCCACAGCAGGCTCCTTTTGTCAAACAAGATTAACACACTTCTGAGGACTTTTAACACATGCAACAGAAACAAAGCTGAAAGTCTGAGAGTCGTTTGAAAATATTTTGTTTTTGTCACCAGCGTCTTCTTGCATTCTTTCAAGTGCTGCATTTATAGAAAAGCTGACAAATGAGGATCAGTACAGGTCTACTGAGATAAGAGCTATTGAGATAATACGACAATATTACTTTTGTTAGAAAATAATCACTCAGTTGGAGACATCCTGGGTCTTCAAAGCAGTCTCACAATAAAAGGCAAAACAAAAGCGAAGAAATTTTTAATAATAATAATAATGTAAATACATATATTTTTTCGTATATCTTCCCCTTCTTACCATTGGTACAATATTCTATCATGACCTGGTGTCAGAAGACCTTCATTATTTGTTACTCACTTTATTAGAGCCAAACAAAGTCACAGCTTCTTTGTAATATACTGAAATGCAAATACTGGAAAGGGAACGTGTCAGTGTACCATCAGAGATATTTATGGTTGGTAGGTTGTCAGAAGTTAATGCATCTAAAGAATTTCTGAATTCATTTGAAACACAACTTGTAATGTTAATCTCCCTGAATTTGGCACATTTAATTGAAGTAACCACGTGATCAATCCAGCTTGGCTAAAAATACCTTAAAATGAAAGCAAATCGGCCTGTTAGTCACGGTGTGATTTCACTTCTGATGGAATAAGAGTGTGATGCCAAACCATCACACAATGTGTCACTGCAAAGTTATTTCTTGAACACACTGTAGTTGATTTCAGGAAAAGTATGACATCACACGGTGATTTTGTAACACAGAGTCATCACATACTTTTATGCGGACAGCAAACAAACCAGACTACCTAGCAAGCTGCAACATAAGAAACTCCCTGGCAGCGGCCATATTCAACAGGCTGAGTCACACACCCCGGCCCACTAAAGAGCATCCATTTCTATATTTCAGTGTGTGAGGGGATAAGTGTCATTTTCTCCTCCACTGCTTCCTTCTCACTGGATTAACAGACTGGACTTGATCATTTATGCATCTTCTCATAACCCCTTTCTTTCACACTGTAGCCTGGCAACAAGCCACTGGATAATATGCACAGCAGACCTGTAGTAATGAAAATAATCATTTCACAGTGTGTGGGTGAAGTTACACAGTAAGAGGTCTCTAAAAGACCAAAGTAAAGCTCCGGAGATGAGAAACAGAGTCAAATCAAGTCTCAGGTAGCTTACAGGCAGGATTATGCACACAGTGTTATTTCTAAGTGATTATTTAAGTATAGCTAGGCAATATAATTTGATCCAATGGCTCCTTAATTATTTGAAAATCTATCTTAAAGATTCATTGCAATCACGTAGTTGTAGCAGTAACAGTCCCAAAGGTGAAAAGTCATCTAAGACAGGTAGACACAGTCATGCTATTTCATAGAGAGAGAGAGTGAGAGAGAGAGATAGGGAGAGAGAGAGAGAGAGAGAGAGAGAGAGAGAGAGAGGTTTAAGGTTTATTTCTCTACACAACCAAAATCTGTCTGAGCCACCAACTGTGCAGTGCATGTTGATTAATTACATCTAGCCTATAAAGTCACACAAGAGGACGCTGATGTTTTCAGTGAAGAGAGGGCAGCTTATCATTGTAATGAATAAATAAAAATGTGGGAAAACCATGACCTTCAGATGTAATCATCATAAGGCAAACAGCCACCAACACAAATCAAACAAACACAAATAACAGAGGCATTAACTCACTTTTCCCTCGAAGGACCCCATATTATCTTCATATGACTTGCCTCAATTTCATGGTACTCATTATTATATGTACAATTCATTTATATTAATGGATTTATCATCCACTATATGTATTTACCATGAAAGAGGGAGAGACTGAATGCTCAAATTAAAGTGAATGATTTACAATGATGCACAAAAAAGACATTTTCCTGATATTTGGTTGCAGCCCCTATTTTACAATCCTATTTCCATGATCTCAAACCTTAAAAATTCCTCTCAAACTTCTCTACCTCTTGATCTATACCTCCTCTTTGTGACTGAAATGTATTTAATAAGGAAAATCAATAGAGGATAATGGCTTTTGCCTGCATTGTACTGAATGAAAAGAACAAGTGCCTCTACTAATTTGCACATTTAATCTATATGGCATGTTTCTCACAAATGTAGGCATAAATGTGCCCTGTAGTCGTGTAATCCCGCTCTCCTGGGTGTCTTGGGTCAGATGTGCATGGATGTGATGAGGAGGTTACATCACTTGCAGTGCTACCAGACGCCAGCAGCAGCATCCAGCTTGGAGGGACCACAGCGCACAGACCCTGGCCATATTGTGCACCCACCTCGCAAATCGGCTGCGTCACACCTAAGAAACACCAGCGCTGTAACAATAAAGAAAAAAATAATAATAATAACCGCAACAGGAGAAATACACCGAGACAAAACGTGATCACATTGAGCCGGTAAGTGCATGTGTGAGGTAAGTGTGTATTCTCATTTTCACGGTAATGTAGCAGTGCCATTATGTCGAAGGGTTGCGTCCTCCTCTCCTACGCTTTGTGGATAATAGGCTTTATCATGGCCCAGAAATCCAGCGCGCCTCATTTCTCATCATTTTGCTTCATTCGTACCGGTGTGTACATTTATTAACCATCACAAATATGATTCCGTGATTATTTTATGTAATCAGCAAGCAATCGGCAACTTGCATGTTATCATTATGCCTTTTTTTTTATTTAGCAGTTACATGCGCTTGTTTTTTTCCCCCTCTGCAGGTTTATATAGGCTATCTTTTCGTCAAGGAGAAAAATGGTTAAACTAGGGAATAATTTCACTGACAAAAGCAACGGCAAGGTGGTTTCTGAAGACGGGTTTGATACAATCCCCCTTATAACACCATTAGATGCCAGCCAGCTGCAGTTTCCTCCACCAGACAAGGTAAGCTTTTTACTTTACACTTGCTTTGACATTTTTCAGCTGGAGGGATTTGAATGGTTTGAGTAATTTGAGCAATGAAAGGGGCTTTAGGCTGCTGGGATCAAGGAGAATAGAAATGGTATGGAGATTTTCTGTAATTTATCTTTATAGACTTTCTGTATCTGTATGTAGAGAAAAACAAAATTCCCATCTCTATTCCTCATTAGGGTAATAATAGGGCAAGCTGCTGAATGATTCCTGATGTGCACATGTGTATTATGTGTTTGTACCAGGTGGTGGTGAAGACCAAAACAGACTATGATGGTGAGAGCAAGAAGGGGAAGCTCCGATCTCCCAAAATTGCTGAGTTCTCAATAAGCATCATTGAAGGGGTATCTGAGCGACTCAAAGTAAGACATCTTGTTCTTTTCTCTTTTCCGTTCTTATCACCCAGCCTTGGTTGTTCAGAGGTATTGTGCCTTGGTTGAACAGGTCCTTCTGACTCTCGCTCTCTCTCACACACACATGCACACACCAGAATCCAGAAACACAGCCATCTCCCTGTGGCTTTGTGTCCAGAGCCAGAGCATTTGTCACCGGCTGTCATAATATTCCCTCTCCCCTCCGCTCTGCCACAGCGCCAAGAGAAAGAGCAGGTCAGTCACACTCAGTGACTTTGCCCAGGCTGCTTTCATCTCCACTGTCCTGCTACCTGTCTTCTTGTCAGGCTACAACAGGGAGACACAATGTACAATGATTCACTTAACCCCGCCCTGAACCTCTCATTAATTCAGCTGCTGCCTTGGCGATGGCCTCCAAC
>OMKZ01027361.1:9565-22667 GCA_900302535.1 Neoniphon sammara
TTCATCTGACTGCATGTTATTTATTTCCACAGACCCAGGCCTAGCCTTGGTCTATGAATAAAATGTGCAGAACCCTCTGACTTAATTTTAAATCGTGTTTAGTCCAAATCATTCCTCAATGTTTGCACTGAATAAAAAAAAAAAAAAAAAAAAAAAAAGTGAATAGGAGGCACTTGTCATCTGTGCCATGTAACTTGAAGGGGAAGTGACAAGGGCACACATGAAGGACATTAAAGCACTGCTGCAGTGTTTGTATAGTCAGTTAGCATTAATGGTATTTTGCGATTAAAAGTTACAGTATAAGAAAATCTAAATATCTTTGTCTTGTTTGTAATTTGCAAAGCATAAAAATTGAACTACTGTTACTTAGCTTTAACTGAAATACCAGATGGACCAATTGCTATTAACAGTGTATTTTCTCTACATTGAGATAGGTTCTGCTCGTTACACTCAGAAACTGAGGCTGAAAGAAACATGATGATGATGATGATTATGATGATGGGAAATGCAATTTATTTTTCCTTCTCCAAGCTGGGTGGTGCTTTCATTTGGCCAGGCGGGTCACCCAGGTCATGCAATGGCAGGGGAAGCACGGATAACTCTACCTGTAGACTTTACGATCAAAGGAAACTCAACTGGCCCAAGCTCCTCACAGGGGGAAAATAAAAAATCTGACAGCTGGACACAGGAAGGGAGCGGCAGCACACCACAGATCAGCATGAGTCAAAGCCATTGTTAACCTTTTGGACTCACCTTTTTAATGGTTTTTGTTTGGACTAAGGCAAGCTCTCTGTTTTCGTCCGCAACATAGAGGGAAAGTTTGACGTAAGGGTCACTGCAGAAACAAACAGAGAAACGAATCAGTGCTGTTCAAAGTGCCTTTTGCCTGTCATATGCCTTAGATTGTGACCACACATCAGTCTTGCATGTATTACACACATTCCATTTCATTAATATTACATTCAATGTAGTGAGCAAACTGGACATTTCCTTTATGGAAGTCTTAAAGAGGAACAGGGATCCCCATCTGAATACTTACCATACCAAATATCAATCTAACTTCATACCAAACATGACCACAGGCATAAGAGTCTGTAGTGCTAGTCAAGGCTACATCACCCTGTCAAGTTCCCAGACGTGAAACCTGAGCAGCAACAGGCAACCCCGCAGATAAAAACTGCTTACATTGGGGTATTGCGAGATAAGGCCATAACGTCTTATTGACAAAGCACAGTGCCAAAAATAGAAACTGCAAAACATTTGAGGTGAGCAGAATAAATAGTAAGCACGGTGTCTGTGACTCTGCTATTTAAAAGTAGCCAACTAGTTTATTTGAAGGTGCTGACAGGGTAGAAATCTCTAGTGATTTCAGGAGAGAGGCAGAGCTGCACTCTTTATTAAGCAGGCCAATTCCTTCGCTGCTCTCAGTCCCAAAAGGCGGGAAAAGGTTCAGTGTCAGGTTATAACCTTCCAAAACCCTCTCTTTAAAGACAGACTTCACACAGTTTGTGAGAGTGTTTGTGGATAAATCCATGTATCTTCAATAGAGTCTGGAATTTGGGATATACGTGGCATAAGTGTCGTCTTTTCATGGTTTTAAAGGCTGAATTACAGTAAAGGGATGCAATTTTCTGAACTTATTATACCTATTATGACTCTATTATTTGACTCTACCTGCTTGGTCATCATATCCAGATTACTAATGACTAAAATCTCTTGTGTGTAAATTATGAGAGCACCAATAATCATCCATACAATACTGTCACAATATACTGAAGTATTCGGGCAAAGATATTGTGATATCTAATTTTCTTTTTATTGCCCAGCCCTACCTCAGTGTAAGGCAACAACACTGAAGCTGAATGACCAACCCCTTTCCCAAATGCAATCTGTATCCAGATTAGGGCTGTAAAGTATTTTCTCCTACTGACCAATTGTCATCCCATATACACACAGCTGACCCCTAAAGCATTCGGCATATGCGAATTTGCTGCTGTTCTGGATGCTGCTACAGTGACTCTGTGACTAGATGAGGGAAGGAGCCATGACTGGTGGGAGTGGATGGTGCTGGAGTCCATCAGTGAGGTTGAGTGGATGGCAAACTTCAGTGTGAGTCATGACGTTTCTACCCTGTGTGCAGTGCTTTCTCACAAGAACACGCTGTACCGACTGTATTTACACCTGGCCGACTGTGGCTGAGATCCAATCACAATGCAAACCAGACCACCTCCGAGGGACGAGCAGATCCAATCACACTCTGATCACAATGCATGTTGGGTAAGTTTACACCTTGCATGTACACATTCCTCCTTAAACCAAGTAAGAAATCCACATATTTTAATATCAAGCGCCCCATATAAAGTGAACTTATGCTGCCCTAATTATGGAAACTTTAATTTCATTTTCTCTATCAGCTCCAGTAGTGTGGCTTCTGAAACAATTTCGCTTATCAAGACCAAACTGTTTAATGAATGTACAAAATGTATTTTCTTGTCCTTGCATCCTTTTGCTTAAAACCTCTATTAACTGTTTTGGTGGGGGGTTCTCTCACTCTGTCTTTACGAAGCAGCTGAGAGGAAGCAAAGAACGTGAACACAAGAAACGGGGTAAAAAACAAAAACAAATGAGATTCCTGCACACACATAATCCCCACAAAAATGCTGCTCCTTGATCGCTAATTAACATCTCCAGGATCCCTACAGCCCCTAATTGTGTGTTTATGTGGTTCTGTGATCTGCTGTGACTAAACAAAAACAATGGCCCTACTGTATCTCGGTACACTGAGACTCCTTCTCGTCTCCTTCCCTCTCTCAACAATAATCCCGCTGAGGGAGACAGACAGGCTACTTCAGCTCAGCACTGGGAGATGAAAGCTGGAATTAGTCATTGGATTCAAATGATAGGCGGTGCATTCAAATGACAGCTCGGTCCACTGTTTGTTTGACTGTTCAGGAGTCCTCTGAGTTTTTATCTATCAACACCTCACAAGAACAGCAAGATCCAGTACAAAATAACAACACAGTGGAACAAAAACTGACTATCCTTCATCCAAAGAGCTAGAGTTTTTTATACCTTTCCAGAGAAGTGTTTACCTACAGATTTCTAGTAACAAGAATGGGTCTGGAGCTCAAACAAGAAAAGAACAAGCCTGCAGTGTTTGAGCATCTTACAAGGTGACATACTGCCAAGTCAGCACTCTCTCCGACGGTAGCTAGCCACATGTCGAGACCTCATTCAGTGTTTCCCCATTGCATTACAGTTTTCTCCTGAGCCGAGCTGAGCTGGCCTGCCAGTAGGGCATCAGGATGCTAACACATGCACTCTGGCACGTGAGCAGCACTCACGCAGTGCTACGCATGTCAGCCTCGCTCCCTGACACTCTCAGCTCTCGGATACAACGCGGTACCAACAACAATGGCAATGCATCATGGAGTTTGCAGCTCCAGACTTGTATAATTTGGACGGGGGTTACGCTGGTCTTAAGGCAGTTTCAGGCAGATACGCGCTGCATTCAAATCACTCTTCAGTGAAAAAGAACCCCCTTTTCTGTAACCCTACCCAGGAATAAAGCTTTAATGGACATTGTGTCATCTACACTATTCTTGGAGTTATTATCACACATGTGGTGTACCAACAGAGATTTGAGGAAACTGGTAAGGATGCAATTAAAGAATGATGCTGGTAATGTGCAATCTCCAGCGAGGCAGCCTATTCTGAGCGTTTCCTGGGTAGGGCGTTCCGGGAACAAAACCCCTTCTACAACATTGGGAGACATTTAAGCAGGATCCAACTTTATGCAATGCATTAATGTTATCATTAGGCATGCAACTATTAATCTGTAATCTATGATTGTCTAAATCGCAATCTTAATCTCAACAACCATGGATCATTAGCATTTCCTGCATTCCCTTACATCACTGAAGACATTTTTTTCTAGTATTTTTAATCATTTTGGAATATTGGCTATTTCTCTTTCATGCTAATTGTTTTTCACAGTAATGACACTGAAATAAATGGTGTCTCAGTGTTATCAGGTACTCCCAGTGACAAAAGAGGATGCCAATTTCAATCCATAATCGTGTCAAATAAAGCTACATTTTTCCATTACATTTTATGGACTATAGTTGGTGAAGCATCTTTGCTTTGTCTGTTGGATTGAATTGGTTGTGACTGACTGAAGGTGGGTCGAAGACAAATTTAGCTATTAGTTTAAAGATTTATTATTTTGGAGAGGAAAAGGCAGAACCCAGATGAGCACAAAGGTGTAGTAAGGCAGTATGGTCTCGTTTCAGCTCTTGCACTGTTGCTGAATGTGCTCATTAATAAGAAACAGTGACTGGAACTTCTTACAAATTGTAAATGTTTATTGCCTGATTTTACCGTTATGATGCAGCTGTGCAAAACGTGATTGCTGCCGTCTCATTCATAGCGATGAATAACTTTTACCGACTGAACGGAATTGAATGGGATTGAATCACATTTGGCAGAACTGATTTTAAAATACATTTAATCGAGGCGCATGCTTAAAAGTACAAACTGTGACCAAATGGACTATTATAACTGTACTGATCTGATAATTGTTCTCTTACAGCTATGTAAGGGACAAGTGTTAAACATGTTTTGAACTCAGCTGCTGGAGAAGACATGCTGGTTCCATATATGAACACCAGACAGCAGCGCACCCAGACATGGAGGTTTTTACAAGTATCTACAGTGAACTCAAAAAAGAAATTCTGGACACAATCCATTAAGGCTAAAGCTAGTAGAAAAAATATCAGGTTGGAAATGACTGGAATTTTTTCTTTCAGTTCTATGGACACATTTTCTTGCAGTATATGTCAAATATACTCAAACTAGACTACATTATAAACAGAGCTCAAATAAGATGCATTAGGCTACATGTACTGCTATATACTGTATATTTGGATTAAATTCCAATGTATAGACCTGTTCAGGTATTTTTGCAAATTGTTGTGAGCCAAAGAGATGACGATTAAAGAAAACTCCACACAGCCTCCTAAGAATTTGCTCTCAAAGGAGGACTGACTGTATCACTGACTACCTCTTTTTAACTATGCATCTGAAAATAGCAACATCATTGCAGACATTGACTACAAGAGCAGAATGACAATTGATTCAGTGGTGATTGGTGGTCACTTCACCGAATAGCCTTCATTACTGACAGTGTTACTCTAGTACTGTGAGTAGAAAAAAAAAGTGGTTAATTAAGATTCATAGGACAGGGGTCAAATTGATTCACTAAACATAACTGAACACAATCTTTAAATACAACGCCACAGAGGGACATTATGCAACATCACATAAAAGTTGTGACAACAGAGGGTACACTACACTTCATCACAGAGACACCACGGGGGAGCAGAGCGCAGCTTCACAGAACAGCCCTTCCATCAAACTAATGTTTAAAAGACCCTCTTGAGTTGAAGTTCAATGTTAGCACCTTGCTGTATCTTATGAAATAGCAGGTGTGTATAATTATTAGTTGAATGCTTTCATCTCCAACAACTTTAATGGGAAACTAAGCCAGGTATAAGTGGGATGGCGGAGGCAGCTAGGTAATCATTGATTAAGACATGGAGCTCAAGGTCTTTATTTATTCATAAAAAGTGACTTTGGAATGCAGTGAAAGTGCAAAACACAGTATTGTCCCAAGTAAGAAAACAAAGACTGAAGTAAACTCTTAAGGTAAAAGTTAATGTAATGTAAGGTTAAGGTACAAAAGTTAAGGTAAAATACTTACTTATATAATACCTATTCAAAGCTTTTCTCATTTAAAAAAAAAAAAAAGTCCATGACGAGTCCCTCTTGCTAACCAATCTATTTTCAACTGAAAACAAAGAACCATCACTCCAAGTGAAGACTAAATATGTCTTCTTTTATTCTAAAAACACAGCAGTGGCAACATACCAATGCTGATGATCGCCATTGGCTGAAATTTTTAGCTCTGACACTGATGATGGCCAATGGTTTGCACACATCCATCTACTGCTACTGCCATGTTTCAAGAATAGAAGCTGTAAGTGCCAGTCATTTATTTTCAGTTCAATATCCTCTGAACCCTGCAACCAGACTAAGATATATTCCTTGACATCTGAACTTTTTTGAGTTGTGCGTGCTGTTTCTCTGTCTCTAACCAAGATACTGTTTAGATATTGTTTTTAAAAAAAAAACTGTGTTGTTTGGTCCCAGCACATATGACATCTTTAGAGAAACAACACCAGCCAAAGTATTACTAAGCCCAAGGCCTGGGTTGGCTAAACAAACTGCAGTGTCAGTCCAGTGTCAACCAGTGTAATAAACAGGCCTACAAACATTCTCACAATGATGATGTGTATGATATGTGGGTAAATCTGAAAACAGACGATCTTCTGGTGAAAACATCATCTTCTGGTGGGTCCTAACAATCAACCGATGCTCACCTGGCTCCAATGATGTCTTTCTTCGCCAGGTCGATTCCTGCAATGACCTTAACCCGCAGCACCCTCGTTTCATGCTGGAGAAGAAAGAGAGATAATGCATCACGACATCTTTTCAGACTGACAGAAAAGTGATCAAAAAATTTCACAATTGAGCCACTTCAAACATCTGAAACTGCTGCCGATGCTGACCTGCCTTTTATAAGTTAATAACCCTGACCCAAATAGGATTGAGTGGTATTTGAAAGCCTTTCACGAATAGCTTGCTGCTGAAGGTTGCTGAGTGATCACAATATTCTTGACTTGGCAGGAGATACAAGAAAAAAATACAGCAAAAAATATGGGTGTAATGCTATCCTCATGCTATATGACCCTGTTGTTACTCTATACATTACTCTATAACATTTTACAACAGAAGCTCCTGCAGAGGAAATCTATCGTAGGCTGCAGTCAGCCCAGAGAATTCCTTGACCTACCTCACACCACACTCAGTTTACTGCTTCACACACACTTTTCTCCACAATACTGCAACTTGAAATGCGGGCTAAAAGAAAACCAATGGCACTCTGCTTTCCAGCAGGTGGGCTAAGTAATGTTTATGCCATATACATAATGGCTGACAACAAATTCTGACACAGCTTTAATTATGATGAGTGCTAAAGAAAGGTGGGGGGTGGGCGACACAGCTGTTACCTAAGGCCATGGCCTTGCTCAGAGGGGCGTAACGTTGCTGTAAGTTTACATCACACTTACAGGAAACTTATTGTCTTAGGGAATGTGGGCCTATAATTGTCATAGAAATTTGAGTTGAATAGATTAGCTCATGGTTTGTTTTCATGTCTGTAACACGGTGAATGTCAACCAAAAACTAGCCAAGCGTTCCCAACGCCTCTGGCAGTGGCAGTGTGAGGAATGTTGCTATGATGAGGCCTTTAGCTGTCCCTCCCATAATAACAGACAGGCTTCAGCAGAGTTATGGGAGTCAAAGGAGGTACCTTACCAAGGCAGCAACACAGATACAAACACAGGCTTGGTACATGGGTACCTGAGTTTGACCGTATGAAATAAAGTGGACCAATGACTGCTCTGATTGTAACAGGACAATACAAAGTCTTTCAGTGAGTACACTAACAAGATTGTAAATATTAATACATTTTTGCATTAGCAATATTATAGTGTAATTGCCAAGATAGAGGTGCACTACCTCAACATAAAGGTGATTGAGTATTTTCCTAAAATAACAACGTGATCACAGCTAGTTTAGCCTGTCTTTTGTGTGTCAATATAAGACACTTTCTAAGACACCTATTGCTTTGCATGGTACAGTGAGTTGCCTGAGGCCACATGCTAATCTTATGTGTATTCTAGTGAAAAAAGTGACTTTTTGTCCGCTGTCGTTAGCAGACAGAGCTCATCAGTAAGAGGCATGCCTCCTATATTCCTGTAAGAAATCAGGGAGAACATATTTAAGTATTTTAGTCATCCGTCGGATCATCCCAAAAATCTGTAGCCTCATTACTCCCATCAGCAGTAGTAATGTCTAATTGGTAGTTGGTTAATATGACTAGAGCAGACACCCTACGGTCTGTAACAACGATAAGGGCCAGGCTCAATTAGCAAAATGATTCTGTTTTTCAATTAGTACTCTTCTAATTTCTGATTCGTGACTCATAATCTGTCAAACGTTTTTTATGGTAAGACGTTACTGCTTCGCTGGATGTCCAAAGACAGTGTTGACATCTGGCTCCTTTTGCCATGGAAGATGAGCATGCCTTGGCGAAACTCTCTAGCCATTACCAGTTTTAATCAGTGACAGGAGATAATGTAAAAATCTGAGGAGACAGAGCGACTGCCATGCTTTTTCTTCACAGATGGTACAACTGTGAGCCTGCGAATCCAGGCTCCAAAATAGCACCGCGAAACGCTTGTCGAGCTGCAAACTGTTATAATTTAATCTTATTCGGTAGAACTGTACTGTCGGTTTATTTCTAACCAATAATGTCACTGATTGCCGCATAGTGTGTGGTAATAAGTGACATCAAGGCGTGTTAACTAGTGGACATGTAGACTTGGAGCAGGAAACTGACAGTTGACTTTGCATGGAATGTTACCATAAGGACTTGTTAGCTTCATTATCAACGTCAGGGTGATTGGCTATATTGAACCTCGCTGGAGAAATCTCTCCAACTTTGCTGGATATATGGCAAAGCATCACTGAGGATAAACCTTACCTCATCTTCCGAAAGTCCATATATTGGTTCAAAATTCGTAGCCATATAGCCAGACGTCCACACTCCACACACAAAAAACAAGCCGCTTGGCAAAGCTAGCTAGCTAGCCTTGAACAATAAAGTCCCCCTTTTCTCTCTGCCGTGTGGTGATGGTGAGTCCAGAGTGAGAGCAAATCCTGGGCGCGGCACGGAGGTCTGGTCTGCAGCAAGATAGTGTAATCCTTGCCAGTGTGGTCTGTCTAGTCTACAACTTGGCAATTAAAACTATGCATAAAATGTTTCGAGACAGCTCGCTTTTGTCAACTCCGAGCTTATCCCCCGAAACGCTGTGACAGTTGACTTCCTCTTACTCGCTCAGCCAATGGCATGCCAGTACGTCTGATTGATAACAGCTTTGACCAATCACGTGGACGGCGAATTCCTCAGAGCGCCACACGGGCCAATAAAACATGCAGAGGACGTGAACCTGGAGAATGTTTTTTTTTCTTCAGGGCGTACGATGTCTGTCTTAGGAGGGGAGTTCAGCATAGTTGGGGTGTCTCTGTAATAACTGATTGCACAAAACCGAACTAGTCGATACAGCTAACAAATCTCATGAAGGCGGTGAGCAACTCGCACTGTCAACCCATGATTTTCCAAAAGAGCAATGAGCGCGTTCACATAAAGGGGGCGGGGTTTGTAACAGATAGCCAATCACATGCAACATGGACAGAACAGAGAAGCAAATTTTAGATCAGATCAAACTATGATCACAACATTGAAGGAATTACGTCCATGTAGCGGAATTAAGTGATTATACAGCGGCGTAATTGAAACGGGATATTTACACACCACCGGACTGTAAAAAACATTCGCCATAAAATAGTAGGAAATAATAAAACAGTCAAACAAAAGCAGTAGACTATAAATAATTGCTGCGATATGTATGCTGCCTACAGCTTTAGCACGTTACAGTAAAAGTAGAAAAAGCTTATGCAATATGGGAAAAATGGATTACCAACGCCATAGGCTAATAACCTGGAATAGAAAAAACATTACAACAGCGAAAAGCTATTACCGTTATAAAAGCTGTAGGTAGTGTGGAAGTGTGAATAAGCTCACTGCAATTTCATTACACTTTAAATTGATACAACACTGTGTCATGACATTGAGGCTGTGAAAAGATTTTATAATAAAAAAGCAAGCTTCATGTTCCCTATAGTTGCCGTGATGGGAAAATGCAACACATTGCATAAATCACTGTCTTGAATGCTATAGGAAATATTTTCAAGATATACTTCACATGCAACGGCCAGTTTCATCCATTATCAATGACTGAGTCTACAGCCCGATCAGTCCTGTTTTATGGAGTGTGCAAATATGGCCTGGGAAAATGCACAAAATAAGCCAGTTGTAATCATCAGGGAAAACAAAATGGATCTGCCGGCCTCAAAACGCTGTTGCGTTGCCAAAAGCCCTTGTGCTAATACACTAGTGTCCTCTTGTAGGCCTACGTTTCTTTTTATCACTTCATTCATTTGAATTGTTGCTGTTGTTTATATCAGCAAACCTTACTGATTGATGAAAAAAATATACCTGTGATCGGATCTGATATCCTGAAGCAGAATATTGCTGTTGAAGTAACAGTTCTTGTTTTAATTTTTACTTTGATGGACAACAACTGCTTGTCCTGTATTGCCTGTAGATGTTTACCACATCACAGAAATTGAGCAGTGCTACCGGAGTACAATGTGCATTTTGCTGCTACAGTCATCACCCGACTTCTACATTTCAAATATTTTGAATGAATAAAATTAGAAATAAATAACTTCGTAAAGCAGCTAAAAACGGACAGAGAAGACCTTGTTTTAATGTTTTCTTTCTTTCTTTGTTTCTTTCTTTCTTTCTTTCTTTCTTTCTTTCTTTCAATCACTGTCAATTTATAGCCTATAGGCTATAAATATCCCTCAGCTCATATATAATGTTAACAGTGAGGTATTTAGGCCCTACAAATGTAACCTTCTATTGCCCTATAAAATTACAAAACAAATTCATTAGGCTGTGCACCACTCCGTGGTTTTCCAAATTATCACCAGATGTAGTCTGCTTTGGTTTGGTTCACCCAAATGGATTTAGGCTATCAAATCAGTTTTCAAGCAGCACCGCTAGATGTCACTACACAATCAATTGTCTCAACGTGATATTTGTCTTTGCCAGTTCAGCTGCCCAACTGTTCACATTGGCGAGACACACTCACAAAGGAGACATAATGCAGACGATGTGTCATGATGCTGCTGATTAGACTAACTGAAGAAGAAGCCTGGCTGGCCTAACAGATGCACGTTATTCTGAATGATGGCGACAGATGAACGAGCAATAATCAACACTGGCATACAGCATGCAAGCTCAAAAACAAACCCACACAGGACTACACACACATGCATGCACAAAGTGATGAAAAATGCACTGTAGTAATATTGCACAATAGTTTCACCATTTTACCACTCAATTAGAGCACCAACCACAACCTTGTTCAAATGTGTTTCTGAATTGCGCCGTAGCTTAACTCGTTCACTGTGGAGATGTCACATAATGGGACTTTTAAATCAATCTGAGGAGCAGATGGCCATATTATATAACATTATTGCTTCTAAGTAGAGCTGAAAACGGGAGGGTGGGAGATTTCCCAAGCCACCCTTGACACAAAGCCATCATTTCAACCAAATGTTTGTCTGCTGCGCTGAATTTTGCCTTTAACTCTTTAATCTCAATGCAAAAACTAAAGATTAATGAGATCAAAAGAGGCTATATACACTGAGCCTCTCAAACAATTAGCTCTTAAAATATTACTCAAAATCTCTCTCCGTTAGATTTTTTTTCTTAAATATTAGATTTTGGCTTTGCTGTTCACATTATAGGCAAACAATATTATTAAGTAGCCAAATATGATGACACATTCCAGACATCAGCAGTTAAAAATACTATGTCTAATTTCATTTTTATTGTATGCCTCTTTGTGGATGTCATTTAAAGCTGATGCCTGTCAAACATTTAAAAACCTTTCTGTTAAGATTAAAAGTTTAAAGGTAGCAGAATGCACTGAAAGCTCTCAGTATTCTCAAATATTCTCATGTGGGCATTTTGAGTGTAAATTGACGTCTAATGTGAATATGGTAGCATAATAGTGGATATCTGAAGAGTGTTTTTCCCTCTTTTTCAAACTTACTTTGAAAAGGTGAACTATTTCAGCTCTTCATGTGAGTTAACCTAATGCACTGAGCTCATCCTCCCTACCATGCACAGCTTCTTTGTTCAGTTGGTTTTACTTAAAAATACCATTCATTATTGAAATGGATGTCACTGATAGTACACTACACATCGACGGTGGGGCATATCCTCTCAAACAGGTTAATTCCAGCGAGTAGAAAAGATTTAAACAGGGTTGTGTCAGTATCCAAAAGAAAGAGACCGTGTTACTCAAAGCTCCAAAGGACTCTGAGGGCATGAGGACTGCACAGAGGGGCAGCACCCAGAGCAGGCACAAGCTTAGCTCCTCAAAGGTAGTGGACACACATTTGTAGACATAAAGAGGTAAATCCTCTCTTACATGATGAATATTGTGGTTCTGACCCCTGGTTCTGATCTGCTTTTGTAATCATTGCAAGACACTGTAGGTGCACCATAAAATGTGAAAGAAGAAACTATGGAGGAGTGGGGCGGGGATTCATTAGTTTATCTAGACATTTAAATCAACTATAATCAGAAGACAGATGTGTGTGTGTGTGTGTGTGTGTGTGTGTGTGCAACCTCCACAGTTGTGGCTTCCCAGAACACATGCTCCTGTACAAGGACCACTGCAGGAACAGAATACCTGTGAACACACCGATCCAGGCAAGGATGAGTGATTTTGGAAAGTCAGTGGAAGTTCATTTCACACTTGGTGAGGTTGATATGGGAGACTGGGATTATTGTAAACCAGGTAGGTGGCCGGACCACACAGTAGGAACCATCAAATTGCCACATAATCAGTTGTATGACACTATGCGAGCCTGAACTCAGATAATGGCTTATATAAATTATACACAAAGGTAAGCTTCATTTATTATCCTTAAAAGGTGAATGGGATTCATGAAGTATGGAGTTGTCTAACATTTTCACAGATCAGTTTGTCTGTTTTTTTGTTTGTTTGTTTGCACTGAAGTAGTCGTAGTGGATAATTGCTAAAAATCTGTCCATTTATGTATAATAAACACACACATACACATATGGAAGCCCTGCAGCTAGGCGGAGTTGTTAACAGCGCAGGATCTACAGTGCAGCCTTCAATTCCACTGCCACCACCACACACACACACACACACACACACACACACACACACACACACACACACACACACACCGCCACACAGAGGCTGGAGTGGAAGTGGGAGGATGAAATCGGGTGTAAGCGTGCATA
>OMKZ01027361.1:24605-62071 GCA_900302535.1 Neoniphon sammara
CACACACACACACACACACAAAATGAAATTGGATCAAGAATAGATGCTGCATTTTAACTCTGTCCTGCTTTGATACTGAATGCTCCACTGTAGACAAAAAGAACAAAAAATGCACATCTGGTGTTCTGCCTGTTCTGCCTGTGTGTCCTTATGGGTGACAGGAAGCTTGTGATAATGGCATCTAGTGAGACCAGTAAGCAGCACCACAGATTACCAGTCAAGCTACCACTCTGTGATATGCTGCACAATTTTTGGTGCGATTTAGCAGATCGGTAGAGGTAAATGAAGTGACATATAGAGCAACAAATATATTACAATTGCTTCATACAGAAAAATACTGCTGCATAATCAATATTCACTGAGAACACTGAAAGACAGATAGACTGCTTCTACTATGGATGGGAGCCAATGGGAGTCTCACATTCAGACTAATACATTTTTTTCAAGCATGGTCAAAACAGCATCATGTTTAGAGCTACAGTAACAGAAATCACAAATACAAAGACTGTTTAGACTCAGCTGACAGAAATGTGGAATACATAATGTACATAATTTATCACTGATCCACCCACAACCCTCCCATCCTTGTGAAAATCTTCTTATTCTCAGACTTGCAGGTTAGAAAGTATGCTCATTTTCCTTCTAATTTCCCTCCAAGTTGACAAATATTTTTTGTTCTTTTTTGTTGAGCTTCAATTCAGAGAATTTGTGCTTACTAATTCATAAAGAATTCATAAAGCAAAAGGTTTAAGCGGCACTGAAAGACAAGCAAAAGCGAAAAAAATGGCTAGAATTTCCTCAACATGGGAGACCTTACAATGTTTATAGCTCCCAATAAGAGGAACCGGAGACAGAATAAACACTGTTTTGGAGGTCATAGTGCTCTGTTTGTCACAGTTAGTGTTTTACAATATTTGTTCATATAGACAGTGCAGTAAAAGCCACTAAAATATCAGCAAACAACCACTGTGTGTTGTCCTGAGGAGAAAGGACTTTTCTTGCATAAACACGCCATGGGAAATTTTTCAAACTGAATATCATTAGAGCAAATGTATAAAGATTTGCTGAAACCAAACGGCAATATTGTTACACCACTTTTTAATAGTTATAGTTAAAAACATTACCGCAGACAGCTGCATCTGTGTAATGTGTTGTTACTGCGTTCTGTGCTTTTATATTCTGCTTTGTGCAAGACAGTTCACTGTGAGTGAATTTTATTTGCAGCACTATTTTTGAAAAGAAAATATTGGAAGGATAATACAACAACGCCTCATGTCTCATTTCCATTGTGATCTTTGAAGACTGGAGGAGGACAGTCAGATAAAACAGATCCACAATGACATGAGTGGCACAGCTGAACATGACAGTACATCACTGCATAAAATAAAACTCCCTGTTGTCGGACAAGTTTCTCAAAATGTCAAAATGGTTCGAGGTGTGTTTGTGATTTTCAGTGTGTGTGTGTGTGTGTGTGTGTGTGTGTGTGTGTGTGTACACCCTCAATTTGTTAATCTCTTATCTATGTGTAAATACAGTGTGGAGACTATCACACCAATAAAGCACAACTGAAACCAACTGAAAGGTCTGGATTACATTACCTAAAATGATATGGCATTGGTACAAATATTGCTGGTACAAATGACAATTTATTGAAATGTAAAGGCTGTAATTCGAATATTCATACTATCATCTCAATTTGAATTTCATTTGCACTGTATTTTATTTGTATTGTAATTTCTATTTACGTCTATTACAACAACCAAAAAAATCATCTTCTAACCTTTATTTATTTATTTATTTACAGGCCAATTTGTCATCTGATTAGAGCGACTCCCCCCCAGTTACTCTCATACTAATTGTCACGTTGTATTTTTCCAGTCAAGTATAATCCCTCAAATCCTGACCTGCGGACAGGAGCTGATCTCCCGTCTGCCTCTCTGTCTGTCACACACACAGCTCAAACTTGTGAAGCGGTGGGCGGAGCTAGAGGTTTGCTGGAGCGCCTGTGTCTAAACATAAAGTAACCCGGTGCCCCGCCCTCCTCCGGACCACAGGGTGGCACACGGCGTTGTGCTGGGATATCTCCGCTGACGGCTGAGCTCCTCAGATCTGTAGGCGGGCATGCCCTTCTCTCTCCTCTCAGCCCCGTTAACGGCTTATACGAGTCCATAACGAACCGTGCCCAGGAGACAGTCTCCTACACGCCGACAGCAGCCTCCTTTGGCTTCATCTAATGCACGAAAGGTGAGTAAAACCAGACCTACACGCCCACAGGTGCAGGCAAGAGTCACCGTATGTCCGCTGCTGATAAATTAAATTTTAACTTCACAGATCTGAGCATTAGGACGCTGTAGAGTAGCTGTGCCATTGCTGAAACAGAAAGCATGAGAAAAAGAAAGAAAGTTTGTCTAGTTTGGAATGCGCATCCCGTCCCGCCCTGATGCAACAATTTAGGTTTTGACTTGCATTTGACGACTATTCAGCTTGTGCCCAGGTCCAGGACAGCAGGACAGGTTTATCCTACATAGGCTATAATCCCTCTGTCAACCTGGCACCATCTCGCGTCATTGACGGGCAGCATAGTCAGCAGCGTGATGCTTCATTCACCCACAGTGATGCTGTGAAGGAGGTGCGCAGCCTCCATGTGTCCTAACTTTGGCACTGTGACACACACACGAGGTTGAAATTGCAAAATCGGTCAGTATTGCCGCAAGGTATCAATGGTGACAAATAACATATGGATTAAAAGTGTACTAATTTAGATCAAAATGCCACTTATGTTCAGCTTTGAAGATTTTCCAATTAACAATTCAATTTCCGGTATAGACATCCTCTGCTTGAGTGGTGTGTTATTTCCTTGTAGATGTAGGGTATGTGGATACTGGTGCAGGGTGCCACTATTGTAATAGGATTTCTATGGTTTTATCTGCTGCACCTGTGCCTGCTTGGTGGTATTTGTGTTGGCAAGGGAGAGATAAATGAGGCCACTGGGCCTTTTAGCACCAAGATGATCAACTGGTAGGCATACTGCATTATTTAGCTGCCTATTTAAGGACCAGATGTTTAATAGTCAGTGCAGGCTAGCTGCAACTTAAATGATTAGATTACAGAATGTGATTGCAAAAGTAAACAGTCCGGTTAGTTAAAAAAAAAAAAAACCAAAAAAAAAAAAAAGATGTCATCAGTTGTCTTTCAAAGCATATCACAGCATCTACTTGGGTACATTTTTTGAATACTTAATCAACAACAATCATTGTGATTCATGCTAAAAAATGCATGTGGCAATTTCGTAGAGCAGAACGGCTGAAAGCTACATAAGTTGATCTTTTGCCCTCTTCTCAGACCCTATTAAATACCCGGGGACCAGTCATTAGATTTACTCCCTTTAACTTAATGCAGGGAGTTTAACTTGTTGGCATTTCCAGGAGCTACAGTTTCCACGTGTTTTACCATGCACCATGAAGACATTATGCAATTGACATTATGGAGTAGAAAACACTACTGAACACAGCTTACAAACCATGGAACTGTGGTGTAATAGACCCAGAAACAGTCATCAGTTATAGTAGTCATCATCAGGGGTGTCATGCACCCAATTTTTGAGAGGTCACAGTTTCACAACTTCATGGCTGTGATGTGTAGAATTTTTGCCCAACTCATTATTTACTTAAAACTAAGCTGGGTTGTTAGGTTAGATTAGATCTATGGAGGGGATAGTCAGGGGATTTGGTGTACGAGATAGTAATCTGTATTGATCTAGGTGATGGAGACAAAAGCCCAAAAGGGCCTGCATGTATTCTCCTATTGTCTGTGTGGTAAGCCTATTTGTGCCAATTGGATGGATAGCAATGCAGTGTAGGCCCACTTTGAAAGATGCACCTGTCTCTGTGTCTGTTTGATGCTTGTTTTCAGTGTCTCCTGCAGCTAATAAGATGATACTTGATGGAGCATATAGCCCCTCAAATTGAACGGGCATATAGAGCTAACTGGTCACATTATATTTTTGGAGGGTCCCTTAACACCGCTAATGCTGAAACAATTAGTTGGTTGATAAATTTGTCGATCAACAGATAGATTGATAGTTAAATCTTTTTAGCCATTCATTTCTTTCATATTATAAATTGAGAGATCTTGGACTCTGGTAACTCATGATGGTCATTTATCATGACTTTTATTAATTAATTAAATTTTTTTTTATTTTTTTTTTACATTAATAGGCTGGTTGATCGATTAATCAGCAATGAAAATAATCATTCAATTCTTCATTTGTAACAAAAGTTGAAAATATATTTCAAAACATTCTATTGATTCCAAATAAGGGACAGTTCACTGCAACAGTAACATCTTGAAACACTGAAACCCTAAATCACTGATGCCAGAGAGCGTCATCAGTGTACAACAACAGAAGCTTCTATTCAACATGACAGCCTTTGACACGTGGTAGGACAAAGTCTCGTTTCACATGTCAGAAAGTAAAATAAGACATGAAGATTCTCTTCAGACACTATAGTCTGTACTAACTTTTGCAGGAATTAACCCATCGACCTTTTGCACTCTGGACATTATACTAAGACCGGTGTAATCTAGTTTAAGCCACTTGTGCCGTGGTAGCTGTTGTTGCCTTCAGACTCTCTGCAATGGGCTCCAGGGTGAGAGGGGACACATGATAAGACGTTTTCTTTTTTTACAGTTTTACAGTACAGCCTTGAACTAAAGCCGGATTTTTTTTTTTTTTTTTACTGTCTTGGCTAATTTTGTGGCCTGCAATCTTGTAGGGCAATTAGTTTCTCAAGCACACTCTGCCATTTCTTTAGTTAAGTGAAAAAGAGGAAGAAATGTATACCTTCTTTCCTCTATTTTATTTCCCTTTCCCCGTTGAATACAGACAGTCAAACTGTTTTTCAGCGTTCCCACGGTCATGTAAAAGCAGGAAAATTCATGAAATTTTCAAATCTCATTTTCCAGGCCTGGAAAAGTCATGAAATTAAGTAAAATCATCAAAAGTTTTGGAAAAGTCATGGAATTTAATTTTCCTGTCTGTTGAAATTCATTACAATAATCTTCCATGGAAAATCCTCCAGATAATGTTTTGACTTTCTGTAGCTATAGGCATTACATACCAGGCGTTGATCTGTGACTATGTTATGCTCCTTCAATTTCGCTTCTGTTAATGTACTTATAGGTTGTGAGTGGTCATGGAAATTTTACTATGGCTCCTTGAAAAGTCATGGAAAAGTTTTGAAATTTTGTCTGTGAAAACGTCTGGGAGCCCTGCTTTTTACTCTGCCTCTCCTTGGTGGTATGAGATGAGACCGAGTGTTATTATGCCCTAACTTCAGAACCACACATGCCTGAGAGTGGAACTAAATTCTGGCAGAGCTCCTTAGCCTGCGTCGTCCCTGCAGTGTCCTTAACGCCTCGGCTGTGTCACGAAGAGTTCACCTTATAAAACAATCGCTGCTTTCACTGTCACTCCTTCAACAGGGTGACGTGTCCCTTTAACCACTGATGAACACTCTCCAAACATTCTGCTGGATGCTTGCCTGTAATGAGGGAATATTCCTTCTGACTCCTAAAATACAACTGTACTTGCAGTTAGTGACCTCTTATGTACATGTCAGTAGTTTCTCTTATTAACCTGTTTCCACCTTAAGTCCAGTAATCAATGGGATTAGATCAATGGGTTCAGTGCTGTTGCTCTTATAAATGAAGGGTGTGTGATTTAACATCCTTGACACCAGAAGTAATTGCTTTAGGTTTTTTTTAATCTCCTGAGCGAGTGCACAGAGGGAAACCTGAAGGTACAGGGTGTATGTCAGCTAAGATATGTGAGAGAGAGAAAAAGAGAGAGAGAGAGAGTGAGAGTGCGTGTGCGTGTGCTTGTGCATGTGCAAAAAAACTTCTATTAAAACTTCTATTAGCAAGTTTGTCAGAAAAATATACCTGAATATATTGATGGAATTAATCTCTGACTGCATTGGGATCTTGTGTATTCAGGGAATATTGTTTTGTAGTCATAACATAGAGGACTTTCTGTATATCTTTAGTTTAAAAGAGTTCCTAAATGTGTAGTTATTGACTGTACTGAATTCCATATGCCCTTTTCCCTGAAATAATGGCCTTAGCTGTGTTTTCTAATGTTGATGTAAAAATATGGGTCACTTTGAAGAAACTGTCCCCAGAGGCTGTAACCTTTGCTGTTTCTTGTTCTAGGAACTTCTTAGTCACAGGTTATTGGCTGTGTGGCTTACACACCCACTGTATGGGCAGTGGGTGTGTAACCCACATAACCCATACAACAATAACTTACAAAGATAGATGGTGCTGGTGACCAAACCGGTTTGTTCTGTTCTTAGAAGTGTTGTTTAGTTCAGGGGAGTGCAGGTCAAGGTTTTGATGAGGAACTCATTTGATTCCTGGTGTCTGATTTATTTATTTTTCCACATGGTAAATGGTAAATGGACTGCATTTATAGAGCACTTTTCTATTCAACTGACCGCTCAAAGTGCTTTACAGTGTATGCCTCACACACACATTCACACACTGATGGTGGCGGCTACCATGCAAGGCACCAACCTGCTGATCAGGAGCAGTTAGGGGTTCAGTGTCTTGCTCAAGGACACTTGGATATGAACTGCAAGCATGATAATTTATCATCACATTTAGGGAATGTGCTGTACAGCATGTCATTTTAGATAACAAATTAGCTATTGCAGTGTCTGTTCTGCTCTTTCTACTCTTATTATCACAGTGATGTACTTGGAGTGGAATGTGTTAAGGCAAATACACAAATTTTGTTTAGATCAAAGTAGACGGTGGCAGTTTTCATTGAAAAACAACAGTATAAAAACATGTTTCATGCCAGACCTTTCAAGAGCATCTGACCTGCATCATGGAGCCACAGTCATAGTTGCTTGGTTGCACGCAACACGTTGTTCCTCGAAAATTCAGACATTCTCTCTCACATGTCCCCTACCAGCATAGCTTTCAGTTACAATAGTGGATATAGTGGAGCCCACACACAGCCTTAAGAAAGAAGGTGATTTTCCTCTTTCTCTTTTGTTATGTTACACTTTCAAGTCAATTATATTATCAATTATGTATTATGTATTTAAAATTTTAAATTAAAGGGTAACTAACCATCAAACCAAAATCTGTGTAAATCTTGACTTCTAGTGATAAAAAGCATAAGACTGAAATTACCATCCATTATTAACTTTGGTACGAGGCGCTGAAAATATCACCAAGATGTCAGGTCTTGCTCAGATTTGGGTTTGGTTTTTTGATTACACTTTAAGATAAAATTAACATCAACTCTTTGCTTGTAAAAGAAAGTGACATGAGTTAGAGCTTGGGCTCACTGTAAGTGCTGTCAAAACACAGGAGAAGCATGATTGGATTAGGTTTGCTTCGCACTTAAAACTCACTGATGAATTTATCTTAGCATATTTTTGTCTTAGCTATTTGTATTTATTAGCGAAAATGACAATATTAAATAGACATATTTGTTTAGAGTTTTTAGTGCGTGTCAAACCAGTGCCTCTTGCTTACATCATGTAAGGACACATTATATGCATTGTGCACTTGTTTTCTTTAACACTGTACCAGATGCTCATTAACAGGAATGCTGTCACTGCATACAGTCCTACTTCCACTGCACCCCATGAGAATGAAACGTTGCCTATTAATCACCTTTACTGAGATCACCCTGTTTCATTAGTCACATTTTTGCCTCTACATGTTATTTGACATGTCCAGTCCTCACCTTGTGAAACTGGGATGTCAAAACTGCACAGAAATCCTGAATAATTCACTGGCCTCCATGATGCTTAGGGTTCATCCTGTCAGCCTCACGTACAACAGACTACCTCATTTTCTTTTACACAAACCAAGCTATCACACTCTTTTCATTGCATTTGAGGTAGTGTAAGTCCAACATATCTGTTGGTTTATCAAGTGGAGGAATCAGCTTTCATACACTTCAAAACATGACAGCTAGTCTGCAGTTTTTAAGAGCCTTTAATTTAGTTAATTAAGTGTCATTTCATTTAGATGATGACTACTGTTGTTGGGACTGTAAAGTTTATACCCAATCTCAAGAGAAATTTATAATAATTACCTCATAATAATAGAAAATCGTATCAAATTATTATGTACTTCTAAACTTCTCTTGTCTCTGTATGCACATTAAGTCATTTTACCATGTTAATCCCACTTGAGAAAACACAGAAACCCAGGTGGAGCAGTAGGTCAGCAAGCATGCAGTAAAAAGTATGACTTCTGTAATGAATGTAATGTATGGTGTGGGTGGCAGCCCTGAGGGTAAATTAGGATATACCTCTTTAGCTGGCTTACGCCTGCTCATTGTCCATATAACATAGTTTAAATTCAGCATTTAGTTGTTAAGGAGAGCTCTGCTCTGTTTGCCAGCACTTTCCCAGCTTAGCAGCTTATTCCGTTTTGGCCATTGGTTACGTAAGAAGGCTATATGCAGCAGGAGGCTAATCCAGTGCCTCGACACTAATGCCAATTATCAGATCATGGTGACGTTATTGAAATTAAGGCACCATGAAAAATAGTAGATAACAGTCACCAGCCTATAGTCTTTGCAATGTTTGGGAATTACAGTGCAACTTGAAAATCAGCCAACTACAGAACTGCCCTGCTTGGCTTTCAGAGCTCTCTGTCTGATTTCTGTTATTGTGGTCATTATGTGGTACAGCACAAATATTCCTCTGAGTAACGCAGGAGACTGGAAATGATATGTTAACTCACACCTCAGGCAGTCATAGACACTGCAGTTTTTAATGAGCTATTGTACCAGCCATGCCATAAGCTGTGGTGGTAATACAGATATGTGCAGGCACAGTTATCTGGCACAGCAGCTGAAATTCAGTGCAACGAGGCTCACAGTTTATTTGACAAATGTCGAACTTACCTAAAGAATTACACTATCTTGTAAAATTTACTTTTCATATGAAACAGGAAACTTCTCAGCAATTTATTCAGAGACTTTAGGTATGTGTTGTGTCTGTGAGTGGCCTTATATTGATGATTGATGATACTAAATCTGCAATATGATATTTCTTACAAGGCATTCTGTTGATGTTTGAAAATCATAGTGTGCTGTCTTGACCAACTTGAACACTTCTATCTTTTAGTTTGTTTTTATACATTTTATAAATCTTGCTGCAAATAAAAATTCTATGTCCAACAATCTTATAGCTATAAACTTATTGAAAGGTCTCTCAGGATTCCTCATGAATCAGTGTAATACGATACCTGATTTAGTCTTTTCAGACCAAAATCTTGCTACAAAATTTGTCTACAGCCTTTCCCATCTCACTAAGCGGAAAACATCCATGTTATAGCTTTTGGATAGAGTTTATTTCCATTCAGGAGAACCACTTTTATTACGTTTTAAGGGAGTTAAATTCCGTTAGTATTTCCCTTTTAACAGAATAGTAAATCTGATTTTATACATCCGATTTAAAGGGCCATTTTTGGTCAACCATCTCATTGCTCTATTAAATTACATGAAAAAGGAAAGAATATTTGCAATTCAATCTAGAGCATCTCATGAAATTCTCTCAGATGACTGCCTTGTTTTGCAATGGCTATTTTAGATTTTGGCAAAACATTTTTAGAGAATCCAAAACCTTGAGGATGTAGGACATAGAAGTAATATGTACACACTGAATGACTTCCACTCTTGCATTACTTTCCATTCCATTCATTCCAGTCAAGTAAAGTCTTGACCCCTATTAAGAGGTAAACATGCAAATATCCACACACTTTGTGTTACCAGCTGTTTCCCTGATGGACTAGAGTGGTTAAAGAGGTCACGTGGTCGCTAATGTTAGATGAGAAATTGCTCAATCTGTCCTGCCCCTAACTGACAATGACAGTTCACCATCACAGTAATCAGAAGAAAGGGAGAGTAAGAGCAAGAGGGAGCGGGAGGGGAAGAGACAGGCTTTTCCACCAGTCAGCTTTCAGTTCTCACTCTATCTGTCTGACCTCTATATCATCTCCCATCCTCCTCCTCTCCCTCCTACCTCCCTTTCCCATAGGATCAGAGATGAGGGGTCATTTAGAGTAATAACCCAAACATCTGCACATGGCTGGGGAAATGCAATTCCCAAGTTATGTGAATAGGAGTCAAGACAGGCCCAGCCCACAGCCGGGAGTCAGGCAAGCTAGCCTCCTGCTATGTGTGTCTCTGTTGTTATGGCATAAGCCCTAACTGATGTTATGCAATCAGTTATGCTTTATGTGCCAGCTGTTAGAGGTAGAGAGAAATACAGAGAAACAGAGAGAGATGTCTTTTAATCCTTGGTGGAGCAACATTCATGCTGTAGAGTAGAAGATGTTTTGTTTGCTTTTTCAACTGACTTGCGTGTGGACTTATAGTGTCCTTAATACTCACACAGTCTGTTAAGGACTTAGGGTATACTGTAAGTAAGACTGGATGGATTCAGCAATACTCTCACTGAACTGAGAGGTTAGATCAAGAGGGCTTTACTAGAATATTGAACTGTCTTGATTCTTACAGTAATCATCCTTTATGCTGACCTATTGCTACTAAAACAAACTGCTTTCCAGCCTCTATTCAGCTGAGGCATTATGGAGGCATTTTATTTTTCTGTCAGGGGAATTGGCTTTATAAATTCTGAAATGTGTTTTAAACACAGTTTTTTGCTCTTAAGGGTTTAATAAAGTAGTCAAGCTCTGCCTTGCCTTTTCCCCCAAAATTTCAGAATTATTCACCTGGATAACATCCATTGACACTGAAATCATGCACACATACATTGATGTATAATACTAAGCTATTAAACTGTGTGTATATGGGGTGTTCCTCATTTTGTCTTTGCTAGATTGTTGAAGATGTTTACAGAATTTCTGGACATAGATGACTATCTACAGGGGCTTTTGACCTGATTTTACTTGATTTAAAAAGTATTTGACAAATTAATTTTGGTATTGTTTGTATGTCTTCACTTTAAAGGGTAATTCCGGTATTTTAAAACCTTGGTCCTATTTTACCATCTTTTTGGGTCTAAATAATTAATAGGGGTGAAAATTTTTGAAATAAGTCCAATATTGAGCGAGAACACTATAACCAACAACCATGAAATGGCTGCTATGTTATCCAACGGGGAATCTGTCCGTGTCAAAGTACGTCCACTAAAAGTGTTTGTTTTTGCCACTGACAAGCTCAGATTGTTATTTTAAGAGTCTAACAGCATTATGGAAAACATCCCTACAGAGGTAGACCATTTTGTTTATATTTCACTTCTTCTGGTCTCTGTCCTAACATCCCTTTTTACTTATTCTACTATTGACGCATGGTGTGTTTACAAAAGAAGTCATGTCAAATCTTATCAGAGCTGACCATTCATTTGAGGTAGCATAACCTGAGACATAGAGGAACCGCTAGCAAGAATTTTTTTTCAAAGTCATGGCTGAATATTTAGCTAACCCTCTCCCAGTCTCAGGAGACCAGGAGAGAGGAAGGAGCACTGGCACTCAGCGTACATTACCTCTGGTCTGCAGCTGGTCTCTACACTCTTTGAACAGCATTTGAACAGTGCTTTGGTATAGGATTTCCTCTCTTCTTTGGGTGGCAGATTATCCTTTAAATCGAGACATTTCATAACAAAAAACTCATGCTAAAACACTGTTTTCCCACAGCATGGAAACTTGTTGAAAGTCAATACAAGATTGCATTGCTACTGTGCCGTTGTAGCTGACACCATCAAACATTGTGCGGCACATGCTTGGTTGACAGTACAGAGCAGACAATTCCTCTAACGTATTTTTTTTTCTTCTTTTTTCCCCAGCGCCTCTGTATCAAACAGCCAAGGCTTTGTGGCGTCATGATGAGGAGAACTGTGGGGTCCATGCTGTTGTTACTGACGCTATTCTTCACAGGGCATGCCAAGGAAACACGTAAGTCTCAGGGTAAGGATAAGTTTGAAGCACAGTCATAGCAACTTGCTGCAACTCTTGCAATATTTACCATACCTGACAGGTGTGTGGTTTCTGGTAGACTGTTGTCTCTCACAAAGGAAATATGAGCCAGAGCAGCAGCTTTAAAAAGGCTAGAAACAAAGTATTGTTTATTTGTATAGGCTTTTCCTGTGGTATATTACATATACTATACAGTCAGTGATTTTATTTTTGCTTAGCATATTAACTGCACCTTTGTTTTCCATATTTATTTCATGGTACATAATGCATAGTAAATGGTTTAATACATACCTTGCTGTCCTTGTATTTAGACTACAGTCCTCCAGGAAAGCCCAAACTGACCAGCTGCCGTTCCCCAGAGAAAGAGACCTTCACTTGCTGGTGGGAGCCTGGTTCTGATGGAGGACTGCCCACTACATATGCCCTCTACTACCGTAAAGAAAAGTCAGTGGCTCCTCAATTCATCAGTAACTCACTGACTTGATTTTTCCTTTTGGTTGATTTTAAACTGATTTAGTATTCATTCAGTGACCCGTACAAATAGTGAATACAGGGAATGTTTTAAGGGAGTCAGTGATGACTAATATATATTTTAAACATTCAGCTTTTGCTCTTACAGTAAGTACAACTACTTAAGGTTTAGATTTTAGATTGCATGCAACCAGTAACAAGACAGCAAGGATCAGAGCCATTGCAACCAAATAAGACATGTTTCTCTGTCTTTAGAGTACTGACGTATGACAGTAAGGGAGTTGTGTAGGAGGATAATATGAGAATGTAGGGAGACTGAAGACGAGGCATGCTGCAGCTTTCTGAGTTGCAGGAGCTCAAGAGAGTGCTTCAGCAGCCTATAATGTGTAAATCTGCACAGGATCTGTGTAGTTTGTTAATTGGATCACTCAGAGATTCTGATGGGAATCACTATAGTATTTTCATTAGTGAGAGAGGATAGAGGAACAGGAGAGAGGAACAGCTAAGTCTTGTCAAGGCAGTTTGACGAACATCCAACCCTTAATGTCAGTTAGATTGAAGATGTCATTTCAACATGTGTGTCAGAAGAAAGAGAAGAAAGGCAGAGTGTATTCAGCATATTTATAGAAAAAATTGTGGAGGGTGAAGAAGGAAAAAAAATAGCATAGCATGTCAAAGACAAAAGAGGATGGGGCCCAGGAATGAGCCCTTGGGAACACCAGGGCTCATTGGTGGAAATGGTATGCAGCAAAGACAACAATCTCCAGGTCAGGAGGCAGTGAGTGTCTGGTGGTTCATAGCTGGGAGGGCAGTGGATAGATGTAAGAGCATGAAGGTCACAGAGACATATGCAGCTCTAGCAATGTCTCTAGCAGTGTCTCTCTCTTATAAAATTGATTTAGCAACTGAGATAGATGCAAAGACGGCTGCCTCTTTTCTAACAGCTGCAAAGTCTTTTTCAGACAATAAGAAAGTTATGGGACAGATGGGGATGGAGGGACAGGTATAGAGGAATGAAGACATAGAAAGTGAGATGACAGGGCAGACGTAGCATGTGGAGAGGCAGAGTCCATGAAAATAGAGAGGAGCAGAATATGTAAATGGTGTAGATGTTAAAGAGGACTAGACGGGAGGGAAATACAGGCATAGATGAACTGAACTTTTTGGATTATCTGATAATAGTTCCACTGCTCTTTAGGGTTAGACTGTGATGACAAGATGGATACTCAGGTCTCAAAAAACAAAGAAAAGAGAGAACAAGGACAGACAAGATAGCTGCATTGTGGAGAAGTTACTGTTCCTCCTAGGAACTATAGATGCAATATCTTGCACTGAATTATCTCAGGTGGAGTTGTTTAATCACTGTGCTGTATATTTATTGTGTTTATATAGAGATTATTTTTGTACTGGGGTGATTACTCAATCATACTGGAGTCCAGTATGATAATATATTGACTTTGGCAAATAAGATAGATAGATAGATAGATACTTTATTCATCTCCAAGAGAAATTCACAATCTCTAAGGTGAAAAAAAAGGAGAAAAAGTGCGAGAACGCACGGAGCTGCTAGAGAGGCTGCCACTCGCGTCGGCGCCGGAACAATTTATAAATAATGACTTAGACTGAGTCTGTGACTGTTTTGATGATGAGGTCTTTTCTATTGCAATCAAAATTGTTAATCGGCAGTACAAACAGTGGCACTGCTTTAAGGCCCCATGCTCTAAAAAGATACTGTGATCAAATTCTTAATAGAGCCTACTCTAAGCCATCAGTTTCCACTGGCGCATGAAATGCTTTTTGTTGTTTTAAGAAAACATCATAGCTGACTGGCTGTGTTATGATCAGTGTCATGGCCATCCCTGGTCTTTCCTCTCAGTCGTCTTCCAGATAGGCTTCCTTGTCTTGATACGAGCCTTTGAGTAATGAGTAAGATGAGGCTTCTGCTCTGCAGCTGCCACTAGAGAACCTGAGGCCCAGAAACACTGCTGCTAATTAGAACAACAATCCGTAACTATTGTGTTCAACTAATTACATGATTGTGCAGCAGAGGAAGGATTTCCCCTAACAGACTTAGTGTGAAAAGAAATTCTCAAACAAAATTAAATATAGAATGAGTCAAAGCCCAAATAATTAACACCTCTCAGAGAGGTTACTTTGCTCAGTTGCTCTGTACATTGCTGTGGGAATATTTATAACTACTATTGTATCAGCAAGACCAGCCATTAAAATCACACAAAGATCACACAGTGGAGGTTAATTAACCAATATTTGCACTTACTCTCACAAGAGTCACTGTGTCTGAAAGGCATTTTAAACTTTTATCCTTGAGTAAAGCTTTAACAGTATCTAACATAAGAATATATTTGTTAATAGCTGTCATTGTGTTAGATTCCCCACTGCCCTGTGTCTCTCACTGCAGTTTCTGTTCAGTGTTGTTGAGTAATTTTTGTGTGAGATTGGCCCATCCAGTAGCCTCCATCAACAGCAGGTTTTCTCTGCAGTCATCAGAGCAAAAACCTCTGCCTTTTGCTCTATCTGCATTAGTTCTCACAGTTTTAACACACCTCCTAATAAATCTGGAGCCACAACCCTTGTCATAAAGGAGATTGTTAATCATAGTAGGCTTCCATGTGCTTGTATTTTGTTGTAGCTATGGCTTCATAGCCTATCTTCTATCTCAATCCCCACGTCAGGAAAACATCATGTTCCTCATTAATGTGACAATCACTTCATCTCTCCCACTCTTCCTCCTACACTCTCATACACACATTTTTTGTGTTTTGTAGCATGAAGACTGCATGCTGCATGTTCTTTTGAAATCCGACAAAATAAAAACACAGTTGAATAATGTTCACTTTCTTCTCTCGCAGCTCTGACACGGTGTATGAGTGTCCTGACTACCACACAGCTGGCGAGAACTCTTGCTTCTTTAACAAGAACGACACCTCCATCTGGGTCAACTACAACATCACTGTGGTGGCCACGAATGCACTGGGCAGCAATTTCTCCGACCCTGTGGATGTAGATGTGGTCTACATTGGTGAGGGAACATCTGCTACTAATAATCTGATATCGCTTGACTGTTGTTCCTTTTTTTTTTTGGTATATTTCTGCTTTTGTATGAGTATGAGCTGGAGAAAGTACAGCTGTGGAAAAATGTGAGAGAAGTTGTGGCCAAAAGGCTCTTGGTTTGAACACCTTGACTATCTGGCAAAAATCTCTTTACTAGTATATCAGTCATCATTGGCCTGTTAAATGTTGGATGTCAGTCAGTCATGTCTTTTACAGACAATATGATGGACGTTTCTGCCTGAGCACATCTATATGAAAACAGGCTTTAAAATCCAAAATTACAATTTACTGGATTATAATACTTTGTTTTATTTAAATGTTGTTGTTTTTTTTTTGTCAATTAATTCATTTCTTTTAAAGATGGTATTCCAAAACTTGCATTTGCCTGCTTACTGTGAAAAAGATACATGAAATATGTTAGCTTGCTTGGTTTAATAAACCTTAATGATAGCTGTTACACATACATACACATACATCAGATATTATCGAACAGGATCAGAGAGGTAATGAGATATGACTTAAGCTGCAGTGAATTATTAGCTGCTGAGGTAGCAGGACTATGTATACTCCAGGAAAATACATGTTCATGCAAAATCAAATCCTAAGCTTTCCCTTTTAAAAAGGCCTCTGATAAAATATAATTACTGTTCAGATCTCCTTCATGTTATTTAGGCCTAACAGCTTAATTACACATTTAAAATATTCATGTAATCATCATGCCCTTGTGGCTGCTAATCTGAAAATGCCCCCTTTCCCTTTGCCTTCAGTTTTTTCATGCGGCGCAATTTGTTATCACTCCCAAAGAATGTCTGCTTCCACTTTTCGGGTCACATTATTCAAGTGTGTGTCTGCAAGAGGATAACATTCAGCCAAAACATTCACATTTATCTCAACTCTGTCACCACGTACTCGTCAACAGTTATTTGGAAAGTCATTCCTGCAGTACCACTTTTGTCCTCTGGAGGTGTGCATTGTCTTACTATTACATATAAGGAACATGGGTACACTTCTATCTAGATGGGTTTACATATAGCTTAATACAATAAATAGTTGTACTAACTTGTCCCAACCCTATAATAGCCTTTTGGCTTGCTGCCTTAAAAAGACACAGTTAGTTGTGGCTCCATATATATAGACTTACATGTGTTACTGTTATACAAGCATTACCATACAGAAAAGGGATGTTCTCTCCCTCCTTTTGGTCGCTCTCATTCTTGCATTTACACACACGCACACACACGCACACACACACACCCCTCTGATTCACACCCTCTCTGTCCTCTCTCTCCAGTCCAGCCCCACACTCCAGAAAATGTGACGGTGTCTGTGATGGAGGACAAAGACGGGCCCTTCCTGCGGGTGTCGTGGGAGCCGCCCCGTAAGGCTGACACTCGTTCTGGCTGGATCACCCTCATCTACGAACTCCGCGTCAAGCTGGAGGGGAAAGACGAGTGGGAGGTACACAACATGATTTTACACCGTGTTGTTTACAACAAAGAGATTTGATAGTACGACAGGGTGGCCTTGTGGTTAAAAACTCTCCTTCAGCTGGAAAGCCCAAGTTCAAGCCCCGCATGGATAAACCGTCTGAAGTACCCTTGAGCAAAGACATTGAATTAATACTAACTGCAGGGGTTGGGTTATGCAGCTGATCCTGCACTCAAACATGAACAGAGAATTTCCCTGTTGGCATCAATAAACTATCACATTGACAGCATGGTAAAATTTCACCAGGGTATACACCTTAATAATAAGTATCACCATAAAGTCGAGTTTGTTTATAAGAGGGACAGCTTTTTATTATTTGGCTTACATCATTATCTCTGCTTTGCTATTTCAGTTTCCCAAAACATATAATGATGATATAAGCTGACGACGTGCAAAATTTCTGATGATGAGCCAGTTTGGTTTACGTGTGTCTGCGTGTGTTTCATCTCCAGGAGCACCGTGCAGGCCAGCAGAAAATGTTTAACATCTTCAGCCTGCGTTCAGGTGGGATGTACCTCATCCAGGTCCGCTGTAAGCCTGACCATGGCTTCTGGAGTGAATGGAGCGCCACTACCTACATTAAAGTTCCTGACTGTAAGATATCCTGGAAACCATCCTAGAAACCAATACCCACACTTTATATTTTGATGTAATGAATGTGTTAGCAGATAGTGATGGGAGAAAATGACAATAATGACACTATATATAATGACATAATCCTCATATATTTACAGTTGAAGTATAAAATGAATGATAGCCAAAAATAGATAATGAGATAATCAGATTTTGTTTTGTTGTGTCTTTCAGATTTCCCTCGAGAGATGTCCGCATGGATCCTTATCGCCGTCTTTTCTGCCTTCATCTTCCTCATCCTCACATGGATCCTAAACATGAAGAGCAACAGGTTAAAGAATAATCATTATGCAGTTTGGTCAATGGTTTTCAGAACTCTTTCCCTTTTTATTGTTGCAGTAATGCATGTTTGAACATTATAAATCAAGTGCTAATACAACCTGTTTCATTTAGATGTCACAATAAATATTCTTATCAGTTGCTCACGTGACGTGTCTTATTTTTTTCATGACTGAAGTGTGAAGCATTGCCTCCTGCCACCAGTTCCTGGTCCTAAAATCAAAGGATTCGATAAGCAGCTTCTCAAGGTAAAACTGTGACAAACAGAACAACGTTCTCTTTTTAACTGCTGATAAATGTAATATATGACTAATCTGTTGTCTTATTTTATACTTTCCCAGTAATTTGATATTCTTTTTTGTGTGTAGAATGGCAGGTCTGAGGACGTCTTCAATGCACTGGTGGTGCCTGGTTTCCCACCAACCACATCGTCTGACTGCGAGGACTTGCTGGTAGAGTACTTGGAGGTGTATACACCTGAGGAGCAGGAGCTGATGCTGGAGGAAGGCAAGGATCTCCAGGAGGGCTGCCTCAAATCCAAGGGCTCTCCGTCTGATAGCGACTCTGGGCGGGGAAGCTGTGACAGCCACACCCTCCTGATGGAGAAGTGTGGCGAGGGGGAAACCAAGGAAGAGGAGCGAGAAAAGGAGCAGGAGGGGAGTCGGAAGGGGACAGGGCTGCAGGAGCACCAGACAGGCTGGGAGGAGGGAGACGTCAGCCACACCGGTGAAGAGGTGGTTAGCCCTGACATGTCTGATGGGAGGGTGAAGACCTGGCCTTCAGTGTTTTCTCCACTGTCTCAGTACAGCTCCAGACCGCTGGACCATCAGGGCTCACTTGAGACGGCCAAGCAGCTCTGCCTCTCTGACAGCTTGTTCCCCCCACCCTCCACATCCTCCCACCTAAGCCAGCTCAGCTACAACACTAAGGAGGGCCTGGCTCTTGAGCCGGGCCAAAGGGATTTTCGTTTGGGCAAGAAGCAGACATCCCATCCCCAGAGCCAGCCCCGCTGGCACCTCCAGGCCCACAGCGACTTCAACATTTCCAGCATGGACCGCAAGCAGGCAGACACCGGTCTGCAGTTGCCTGCTTTCCAGTCCACGGAGTACGTTGAGGTCCAGAGGGTCAACCGAGAAGACATGGTGCTTCTCCAGCCCCTTTTCTCAGGCCACGGCCAGGGCGACGGCCACCCCCAAATGGCCCAGGGGGAGGACTACAGCAAAGTGAAGGGGGTGGACAGTGGCAACATGCTGCTGCTCCAGAGAGAGGTGGAGGTGATGGAGGAAGAGTGGGGCAGATGCCCTTGTGATGACCAGGACAGAGTGACAGAGAGCTGCTACACAACGTCCACCACTGCCAATAGCGAGGTGACAGGGAAGTCAATAGTCTGCACTCACGCTGCCATGCCCATCCAGGAGGAGATGGTCCTGGCACCGAATGGTTATGTGGACACAGCCACCATGCTGCCCATGCACTAGGTGCTCTTTAAGCCCAGCTAGCAGGTCTGAGACACTGCAAGAAATGTGTTAGGTCTGGATAGAGACTAAAACACTTCAAAAATTCTGACACTTGAAAAAACAAGATTCTGCTTTATTATCTAATTATGATCGTTTCATATTCAAGAGCTTAATAAACACTGGTTTCATTTCATATATTTCCGCAGATTACACTGCACTGACTTGCATTGAAGGATTGTGAAAATAATTTGACTGACTTATTTGAAGAATCAGTTATTATTAACCATAATTTTGAAAATGATTGTGTAAAATATGTGGTAATGTATGCGATTATTACTACTGAGTGTGTCTCTGTCATATAGCTTCTCTCTCTCAAAGGTGCATGCTTCATTTAATGAACTTGCAAGCTATTTCTGTACACTGATACACTGTAATATGGGTGTCTAAATGATTTGTGTAGAATCAAAACTGCAGCTCAAACATACAATGCAATATCTTGAACTTTTGAATTTCTGTATGTTTTAGTCCCATTAGGGCACTATGTTGAAGCTGCTTGCTGGACCATAGAGAAGTATTTGACATTTTGTATTAAAAACAAAAACAGAAAGATAAATTGTTCCCAGGATAGTGGGACTGTATTTTTCATACAGACTATTTTGATGTATATAAACTTTCATTACTGCATCAATCTGTTAAATCTCAGACTATGCTGGTAAATAAAAAAAATGTTACTTGAACCAATGATGTTTATTTATTTATTTATTTATTTTGTTAACAAGAAGTGAGGGTTATTACATGAAACTACTTAGTTGTACCATGTACAACTCTGTCCATGTACAACCCTGTTAAACTTATATTCATCAGTTGCCATGGTTTAACATTTTTGCTTTAGCGGGTATATCATGGAGGGTTTCCCTGTATGGGTTTCTGAAAAATCAAACAGCCCTGTTGGCTGCAATCTGAAACAGTAGTTGTCCTGTTTGTTTAAAAAAAAAACTTTCAACGTAGTTTGAGTCTACAATGATGTGCTATTTATATTAATTATAGTGATTTGCAAGTAGTTTCTTGTTTTTGTAATTATCTAATTAGACACCAAAAAAAGTGATTCCAGAGGCAGCTATTTTTTTGGAATCACCACATGGAAGATTGCTCAGTAAATGTGAAAATATTCCAGTAAATTGAAACTGCGTTGCAAATATCACAAAAGTGTTCTTTCATTGGAAAATGTTCAGTAAGTAAACATACAATAGGCATGGCTTGAAAAATATTCAGGTAGCCTAACTGTGGAAGTTGTTTATCAAATAAGTAGGGTTACATGAATTGTTTATCATTAAAAAAAAAAAAAAAAACTGGGAAGACTTTCGCATAGGAGGACTCGAGGACACACCTGTGTATCTTCGCTCAAGGTCCCTCTGAGAGCCTCCTGTCTCCACGCCTCCTCGCCGCTGGTTTAATCAATTGAGATATCCTTGATGATCGAGGAGACAGATCACGAGCCAGAGGCGCAAAGAGGCATATAAAAGGCGACTGGGAAGCACCCCGTGCATATAGTCCTGCTTTGATTTGACCACCAGAGACTGACGGGCAATAATTGACTCGCCTTGTTTCCACAGGTTAACTGCGGCCTCGGTGCCTGCGCATGAACTTTGGCTGACATTCCAGGGAAACCCGTCCATTGCACTTTGGTGGGAGATCTGTGTCCCCATTGGCCGCGTGCTCTCCGCCCATTTAGCCTAACTTCTCAGGGTGGGAGAAAACAAGTCTTAACAAATCCGTGCCGAAAAAGAAAGAAAGCGGTGTGTCCTCTGTAGCTGCAAATATGTTTAAGATTGTGTCTCGTTTAAGCGGCCCGTCCGTGGGTCACATAGGAGAATCCTGCACTGTGTTTGGTTTGGCCAAATTCCATGTGGCAAGTGGTAAGTTACCTCGGAAATAAACAAAAGCATATTCATCTGGTTGCGGTGCATGGTTTATGGTCAGTTATGTGCTATTTTTAGATCCATTCGCACTTAAATCCCGTAGACTGTACAGCAATGAATGTGTTGACCGTCCAGATACAACGGGTCAGTATTGTACATATTGCACCTAATAGGTGAGAGATTCAGTTTGTGATTTTGTGTTGTAGGGGAGAAACACAGAAGTCTACACGTCGTTATCTTAAATGTTAGCTGAAAGTGCAACAAGGCCAAGTTGACACAAGGCTACATTAAAAATAATAATAATAAAAAAAAAAGAGTCACACCGAGGATGGGAGTTGCAATTGAGCATTTTAGCCATGTTATAAACGTGAATGGCTAATGGAGATGACGGAGATGGAGTAGGTCTAGTTAAGTATTGGCTATTATGGCCTACATCTCCAAATTGCTGCGTTCAAATCAAGTGTTTCTTCATGGATCACATGCACACAGTGAATTTGATTTGTTCATATAAGGTGAACAGTGGCAATTCATATCTGGACTTGTTTTGCCAATTTGTACAGCCAGGAGTAGGCCAACCTTTTACTTACTGTTTTTCCCTTAAATACCTCCATGTGTTAAACACTGTGAGGTGTAAAGGTAATGTAAAGGTAATTTTAACATGACTGAACAGTAATGAACACAAAGCTGTCTTTTGCTGGTGGAAATCCAAGCTTTGTTTGCTGTTGTTTTCTCCTAAGTATATATATCTGAACTCAGTTGCAACCTTTTAACAGGTGTATTATGTCAAAAGTCAGCCTTCAAATACCCACCCACAGACCTCCCAGAGATGCCACCCTGTGATTTCAAACCAGTGGAATACAAGGTGAGAGCAGGGCAGTGTACATATTGATAACGTCACTGTCATGCACAGGTCCTGTATTTTATTCTGAATAATGACTTCAGTTATGAATAGAAAAAGTGACCATGTCATACATAGGAAAGTGTTTTGTGTGATTGGACAAACAAGGTTTTGCCTTGATATGGGTTATCTGTACAGGAATAATAAGATGCTGCAGTGAAGTGTGCCACAGTTTCATAACAGGATGATCAACTTTTTGTTTGAGTTGTCATTGACAGCTTCCAGATTTTTGATTTACAGACTTTTGCAAAGTAAAAATAACAACAATATTTCTACAACACCAGCCACTACTACTACAAGATAATAATAACATCACTCAGTTATAGCAAGTCAGTGGAGTGGCATAGAGTAATAATAATAATATAGATTTGTTCCCATATTCAGTCTCAGTGCCACATAGCATCTGTCTGTTTTGTCTGTACATCCTTACAGACACAGGCACAGACTCCACCAGCACAGACCAACTTATTCAGGTGCTCTGCCCCAAGCACCAATAAACCTCCTGTGTCTGTGTGTCTGTCCAGGACATGTCCAAAGAGAGAATGATGGAGATCCGCAGGCAGAACTGCCATCCCATGACCATGAAGGTTACCTACTATAAGAAGCCAGTCTTCATCCACCAGGGTCACATGCAGTGGCTGTGGGACGTGGATGGCAAGCGTTACCTGGACCTGTTTGCTGGTGTGGCTACTGTCAGTGTGGGCCACTGCCACCCGTAAGATCCTTTCATCTGTTTTGCTCTATCACACTCTGAGTGCATGCTTTATTCTCTCATATTAAGTTTGCAATCTTTGAAATGCTATCATTGCACTAGACCAGACACATGTTAAAATAACTTTCAAATGCTCATCTTACTCTGATGCCTTTGTTTACAGAAAGGTGACAGCAGCTGCAGAGAAGCAGCTGAGGAGATTGTGGCATACTACAAACATCTACGTCTATCCTACTCTCCATGAGTATTGTGAGAAACTGGCATCCTACTTCCCAGATCCTCTGAAGGTACAGTGCCAGACTTTCAAATAGATCACACCAAAGGAAGATTAGTAAGCTTAAATTCAAATGTGGACTGATGTATAGTGAATGTCTGCTGGTCCCTCTTTCCCCTGTCCAGGTTGTATATCTGACCAACAGTGGCTCAGAGGCCAATGACTTGGCCATGCTGATGGCCAGACTTCATACCGGCAACTACGACATTATCACTCTCAGGTGAGTCTTTCTTTTTTTTATTATTATCTGAAATATCAATAGAGAATCTTCATTCCTTCAGTACTTTGACATTATGTGAAAATTATTTACAAAATGTTTTTGCACTTGCTCCTGTATGCCTCATCAGCTTGACAGGAGCAACATTATTCTGTGACGAGGCTACAATAAAACATATAATTCACAGACCTGGCCCAGTTATAGTTTTTTTTATGGTCTTGCAGTAAAATTTGTCCCACGTTCCCTATTTACTTCAAGTTCTATTCAGACAGCAATACAGTCCATCATGTTAGACAGACAGGGGAGGCAGTTATAGGTTAGTGCGGACAAGAGATCACAAAGTTGATGGTTCAAGCTACTGGTTGTGGATATAAAACTGTTCTTTGGAATATTTGTGTTTGTATTTCAGTCCTGTGTTGTATTGAATAAAAGTGTGATTTTTTTCTCAGATGTTACTGTTCATAAAGTTTTTATTGACTCATATTTATCTCTTCCAGAGGGTCATACCATGGTGGCAGCCCACAAACCATGGGTCTGACCTCCAATGCAGCATACAAATACCCTGTTGCCAATGGTTTAGGCTGCACCAACGTATGTATATATATTATGTGCCATGCATCAAGGGAGAGCTAAATTACATAATGCACTAATACAATACAATAGGATATGGAAGCCGTATGGAAGCCATACAACAGACTGTGCAAACCACACATTATAATTGACTATTTTAATGAAGGTAAAAAAAAAAAGGGATAAGCGCACATACATTTTAATTAAATAGCTGAAAAATATAGGTGAATACTACTGTAACAACATCCCAAGTTTGATGCTTTCTCTACACAACTTAACATGCGGCGGTCCACATCAGGTTGATCCAGCTGACTGTGTTTTTGTCTGATAAACAGACCATGTGTCCTGATGTGTTCAGAGGTCCGTGGGGAGGAAGCCACTGCAGGGACTCTCCTGTACAGACCATCAGAGAATGTGGATGTGCTCAAGGTACACATCCTCACACACACATGCTTCAGCACACACAGGCTGTTTCTCTTTCTCTCTCCCTCCCCCTGTCTGGCATGCACTCACTCAGCTAGGGACATACAGTATTCTCGCCTGTCCAATTTGAGCAGCCCGGCAAAAATTAACCTTTGTTCTTGTCTTGGGAAGATCTTGGAATGCAAATTTTGGAGATTTTTATGGTTTAACTTCAGCTGAAGGATTACATAATTCTCTATTGGTGTATTAACTCAAAAAATGAAAACAAAGCTGCTTGTCTTAGCTCCTGCAAAGCTGACATTACAGAAGCTCATTTTAATGTACAGTGTTAATGCACAGTGGTAGATAATACCTTAACCTTGGGGTTATGACCTTTCGATTAGTTTCTTTTATGTCGCATTTGTAGGCTATTTATATGGCATCTAACATAGCCTCCATCACAAACTGCTGCTTTTTATTCCTTAGTATGAGATTAATGTGTATATATGTGGAGCAAATTAAAAGACTATGTCTTCTAGTTAAAATTTCTGCTGTTTTGACAGTGATTAAGTTGTTGTAGAATTTAATGAACAGCTTGACATTGATAAATCTGCTCCGCCATAAGATCTGGCTGAAATTCATTAGGTTAGGAGTCAGCTGTAAGCCTGAAAATCTGTTACAAGACTATTGTTCTAGTGCCGCTCTGGAGTTCAGAGTCCCTAACTGTTGATCAAACATTTACTTTTTGCAACCTTTTACCATTTTCAGAAATATTCTACTCATAAGTGCAGCTTTTGAGCAAGAAAATATATGGATATGGTCAATATCTTAACAAATCAATGTGACTTGATTGACTGCAAAAAGATGATTAAGGTGAAATTAATTCAAGGCAATCACTAATAAAATATTTAATCCAAGGAACTGCAAGATTAATGCTCAGATATATTGTGGATATTAGGATGTCATATAAAAGTTAGCATTATTTTTGGTACATTGCATATTTGCATGGGTGCATGAGTATAATTGGTGTGTTGTTGATACTTTACAGCCAAGCGACTTATCATTTTTTAAAAATATATTTTACAGGTCACTGTATGGCAAATGATCAATACATTGGACAGCTCAAAGAGACATTAGCAACCAGTGTTCCAAGCCGAATTGCTGCTTTCTTTGGAGAGCCTATACAGGTATTATCAGTATTATCATCATTAGTCTTATGGTGTGACATAAGATTACCAATTGTTATTCATCTCAGATCTGTTGCTGCTCCTTACTGAATATTTACTGATCTTATTACAGGGTTATGATATTGATAAACAATGTCCATAATATCCAGTGAAATCAAAACAGCCAATGCATTTACCCATGACCTTTTGCTATTATGTCATCTATTTGCAATTATTAGGACAGTAACTTTGAATGATTTTGTTGCTGGTTTGGGGTTGTTGTGGTTTGTTTTGTTTTTTCTAATGCTCTTACTTGAGAAACTCACATGGCTAAATTGGAAGGTTTTAATTTACGGAATACAATACATGATAACACTTCCTCTTACATCACTTCAATGCAATGACTGCTTAGGTTACTTAAGACAGGACTGTTTGTGAAATGATTGGTATGCAAATGTGTATGCCGCATACAGGGTGTGGGAGGAGCTGTGCAATACCCGAAAAACTACCTGAAGGAGGCTTACCAGCTTGTAAGGGAGAGAGGCGGGATCTGCATTGCTGATGAGGTTAGATACACATTTTATATGGCTGAGTATTTTTGGATAGATTATGTGATTATGTGGTTTTTTTGTTTTTTTTTCCCAAAAATAGAGTGCTATAATGTTATAAAATACAAAGCGTTTACTTAATTATATCAGGATCAGTGTTTTCAGTATAGTATGTATAGGGTGGATTTAAATGTCTAGTATGTTTATTTGCATACATGACATCAATACATAATTTTCTGTATAATTCCTTTTGAGATGATATAGTTTTTGTTCTAGGCACCTACTTCAGAATGGCACATTAGCTAAAGATGATACAAGTATAGATAAAAGTAGCCATGGAAACAAATAAATTATAGGAATTGCTTCATATCATCTGGTTGGTACCTGGCAGGTCCAGACTGGGTTTGGGCGGACAGGAAGCCACTTCTGGGGCTTCCAAGGTCATGACGTCATTCCTGACATGGTTACGATGGCAAAGGGCATTGCTAATGGATTCCCTATGGGAGCAGTTGTGACAACACCAGGTGAGACACTAAGAGATGACCACAAATAGTTCGGCTTTCTTTCTTTTGCAAGTTCATTCTGTTGAGCTTGTTTATTAAAAAAGAATGCATTTTTCTCTTCATATCATTCAGTTGCTTCATGCACAGGCGGGACAGGGAAAGGATCCTCTGTCACCATACAGACTTTACACTCTTTAGTCTACTCACTACCTGGGGCACAATTTATGCATTTTCATTTTAGTTGTTGTAAAGGTTACACTAATTTAGACCATGGAAATTAGGAGAGGAAGTAAGTGGGATATAATTGCAGTTGTTGGCATGTGTGAGATGCGGGGCAACTGTGGTGTCAGAACTCATCAGGTCATAGACAGTGCCGTAAAAGGTCACTGGAGGGCTTGCCGAGGTAATATTCATATCAGTTCAATCAACACAGTATTGGAAACCTGTGAGAATTATTGCTGAAGTAGTAACTACTATCTGTCAGTCTGAAAGAAGGAATGACGCTGACAGGATGAGCTCTCTCAACCCTCCATTTAGTTGCTAGGAAATGTATAAGTCTCCACCTTGTAATATGTAGCTGACCTGATGTGTTGTTGATTGCAATAAAGGATCTTGAAATAAGTAACTCTGAGATTGTAATGCACTGATCACAGTGACTATGACAATGTAATTGTTGTTTTCACCTCATATTATCTTGATTATGTTGCTAATCAGCTCTGGCTTAGTTCTCACTCTCTGATATAACACCAGCAATGCTAAGGTCATCACTATTTTTATTTTTTTTCACTCAAAGTACCCACTATTTTATGTTTTTTATGTCACATTAAATCACCTGTTGAATAACATTTATCTGGTCAAAGGTTTAGACACCAAGCTAAAATTACTCACAATACAAAATACACATTCTGGGATTATTATTATTATTATTTTTAATATTTTGTTTTGAGTTTTGTATCATTGTGTCTAATCATATCTTTTCTAGAAATCGCTGCTTCCTTTGGCAAGGGAGTTCACTTCAACACCTTTGGAGGAAATCCTGTGGCTTCTGCCATCGCTTCATCAGTGCTGGATGTAGGATTTCATCTTCATTTTATACATAAATCTGGTTCATTTAAAATAGGGGTTTCAGCTCAATTAAAATATAATCTATTTCAGTGTAAGATCATTATAGGTGAGGTCGAAACAAGGAACTCCATAGTCACACTCCATAAGTATTTTAACAAGTATATTAACAAAAATATTTAATCATCTACTGACTAAATATAGGACTTATTTCTATTTATTTCTTTTATCTGCCTATAGACTATCAAAGAGGATGGCACACAGCAGATCAGCCATGACGTGGGCACCTATCTGTTGACAGAATTGGCCAAACTCAGAGACAAATATGAGATTATCGGTGACGTCCGTGGAAAAGGCCTGCAGATTGGAGTGGAGATGGTCAAAGACAAGGTATCACATTTGGGAGGGTGAACAAGCGGTGATACTCCTCTCTCTTCACATGCTTGTTCAATGTGTGTGTGTGCTGTGCCTCTCAGGGGCATGGTTCAGGAGCGCCCCAGTTAACCATTAGCCTGATCTGCAGTGACTGTGGACAGAACACAACATTCACCGTGCTGCGCTGCATGCTCTGCTGCACCAGTGCAGTCATTTAAGATCTGACATGATCTTCTCTGTTGATCCTGATGCATACTGTGTTTCACTGGATGGTGTTCATAATGTATGTTGCTTTAACAACTGTGATGACAATGACTTCACCTTCAGCCACAGCCACCATTTCTCCCCTTCTCTATCATCCACAGGCCAGCAGAGACCCACTGTCCTCTGAGGCAATGAATGAGATCTTTGAGGACATCAAGGACATGGGAGTCCTGATAGGGAAGGGAGGAGTATATGGACAGGTAAGACAGCACTTGTTACTTTTCTATTTTGTGTTTGTTTGTTTGGCTTTGTTCAATGTTTCCAAAATAGTTTTTTGCTAGATTTTCAAAAATAAATACTAATAAGAATTAGAGCTGGTTGATTTGAAGATGAAGTAGCTGATATAACAAATACAAGGTGAACCAGTGCTATGAACAAGTCTTATCAGCGTCATGGATGCACACTTCAGTCCAGCTGCTATAGCCTGTGATTTGAACCTTCTTTGGTTATTTGGCTTTGCTCATCACTCAGCAGTCAAATGAAAATTTTTGTCATTGTGTACATCTACTCTGCAGTCTGCTACTTGCCGTTTCCACCGTTAAAAAATTAAACCTTGAAATCCTGTGTTTAAGCTTTCTTATTTTATTCATTAAGCAGCAATTAAAAATCAGTCTTCTTAAAATTTCAGTGTTCGCCACTCGGGCGATTTGAACTTAACCCAACTTCCTCTTTTGTACACATATGAGAGTCTCAACTTTGGGATACACACCGTATTAGAAACAATTGCAACAGTACATGCAGCACAACTGCCCATTCATCATGATATAAATGAGCAGGACCCATTCCTAAACTGAGACACCTACTGGACCTGCTCGGAGAATCGTCCCAGGATTGATCCTGAGCCTGAGAACCACAATGACCCCCAACTTCCTCATCTAAGGGAAATACTGCAAAACCACACCAAGCATACAGTATCCAGAAACAATTGTTAACTCAGACTAGGCTGCACCCTGAGGACAAATTTATCCGCTTGTTAATTATTGCTATTCCAACCATTTAACATCTGTGGCAGAAACGTCTGAAGTCCCCATCTATACTGTCAATATGAGACAGGATCGAGCACCTGGTTATGCAGTGTACTTATGCAGAGATTTTTTTTCCTGGCATGCTGTATTGCTATATTTTTGGTTTTCCCTAATTCCCCCTCTCTCTTTCTCTGTTTCTCTGTCCGCTCAAGACTTTCCGGGTCAAGCCCCCTATGTGCATTACGATGGAGGATGCAGCTTTCTTCCTGGCAGTTTTCAACAAGTCACTTCACAACTTCATGAGCAGGAGATAAATGGGCCAACTTGGATACTAGGTACCAAGGGATAGTAGGACTACTTCTGTCGACGTGGATCTCCACTCAGCAGTTTTTGTAAATCTCAAGTTCCTGGTATGAAACACACACAGAGCTTTATATTTACGATCATCCCTCTGTTGATGCCTTTGCATATCCACTGTAAAAAGAGAACTTACTGTAGTCCATATGTTGCAGTTACTGACCTGAAGACCTCTGAGTCACATGCAGTGCATTATCCCTGGCTACCACTGGTGTGAGGCAATTTCTCATGAAGTGCAGACTGTTACTCAAAACTGTGAGCATACATTACCACTATGGGTTCTACAATGGGAGCAACTGCAACTGACTCATTTTCCCCACAGGGATCAATAAAGTACTCTGATTCTGATACCAGTCTGATAAGAGAAAACCTTTATTGCAGACTCACATTAGGCCTGAAAGTTAACTTGGACTGTTTAAATCTACTGAATGTTTGGACTTAATTTTGTTGTAATAATGCTCTTGATTTAGTCTGTAATTTGTAAATAAATGTTCTGTTGCTGAATAAGTTTAATGTATTAAAAATGAACATCTAACTTTAGTTGACAGTTTTGTTGTAAAACTGTTAAGCATCACTCAGAATCACACAGAGCCCGTTTTCAAAATGTCTTATTTTCATGATAGAGAGCATAACTCGATCACAATGATTACTAAATATTACTGTAACTTGTTACTGACTTTTCAAACCAATGCTGGCAAAATTCTAGGATATTCCATGCCTTACCAGAAACTTCATCACCCATAGGAACCCTGCAGTCTTGAGGCATTTATCACTATGATGCATCTTCTAGCTGGGCTTCAAAATCATCCTATGGGGCAATCTATTTAATCAAAAAGCATATATCTCTTTTTCAAAAACAAACAGGAAGCTCTCAGTACAGACAAGCCAGTCATTAGCGGTTTTACTGGAAAAAAAGGTCACAAATCATGCTTTCTTTAAGTTCATAAAGACGTAAAGATGCCGAAAAAAATTGCCATATTATCCTGTGTTGTCATATCACACACAGTTTATTCTTAAACAGGACCACTGGTGGCATGAGTTTACATCATCCAAATGTTTACATTTGCATAAATAATAATGGGCAGCATCGCCTCCAGTTTTATGACAGGTGAAGACAAGAAGGCTTAACTGTTGGCTGCAGTTATTCTACTTCTCAGTTTGTCCTATAGTATTTTTGGAAGGAGGAAAGGGTGATTAGTTAAGCACTGAGCTGCTGTAATGCTATAAACCTGACCGTTGTCATATATGACTATACTGTGAACTTCCCGTTTTTGAAAAGGAGATATATTTTGTTTTTTTAAGGCTTAAACACATGCCCCATGGGACTGTGATAAAGCCAAATGAGAACATCCATCACAGTGAGTTATGTCAGAGAATGTTTTAATGACATCTGGGCTCAAAAAAAAAACAAAAAAAACCCCAAAGTGAACCTGTCCTTTACAGAGGCAAAACTTCCACCTCTGTACACTTGGCAACACTGCCACCTGCAGTTAAGTTTTAAAGTGGTTTCTGGCCTTTTTCCAAAGGTACTAAACCTTTTTTGCTTAGGCATTCCCTCTAAAATCATCTAGGCCTCAGTCATAAGGGCATGTTTTGGACAAACATATCCCCCACAGTTTATTCTTAAGCAGGAGTACTGGTGGCATGAGCTTACATCATTCAAATGCTGATATTTGTATAAATAACAATGTGCAGCATCACCTCCAGTTTCATGACAGGTGAAGACAAGAAGGCTTGAGTGTTGGCTGCAGTTAATCTACTGCTTGGTTCTTAATGACAAATAAACTAAGACAGATTCCCAGTACAGCAAAGGATCTTGTAATGTGGAAATAAATGTGTATCCAATGCACCATGTCCCATGTTACCATGTCTTCCACTCATTCAACAGTTCTATAGGTTTACAGTAATATGGGCAAGTTGCTGAATTATTTTTTCTGAGTGTTATGGCAGCCATGAAAAAAATCATGCAAAGTATAATGGAGAATGTTGGGATCACAAAAGCTCAAAGAATTATGCATCAAGAATCTCTCCCTCTCTCCCCCCCACGCGCGCCACACACACACACACAGCTGTCTCACTGAACATGCTGATTGTTGCCACATTTGAAACAATATCCAGTTTCAGTGAACCAAACAAGTCTGTTTTATAAAGTTCATTTCTTAAAACTTTCTTTCAAAGCTCCTTCTACTCCTCCTGAGGTAAAAAGACTTTTCTCCTTTTTTTTTTTTTTGCTTCTTATGTCCCCACAATGTCTTACTCATCAAGTTTTCATTAGCCCCGATATGCAGACGGGCTATCTGTTCTTCTTCTTGTCTTTCTTTGTCTTTCCTATGGAGGCGTGGGCAGCGCTGGAGGAGAGTGCGGTGGCGTGGCCGCTGGTCTTCAGGTGGTCAAACAACTTGTTCCTCGTGGAAAACTCATTGTCACAGGTCACACAGCGCAGGTTCACTTCCCTCTGGAGGGGAACATGGATACGTTAAAAACTTACTAATTTCTGGTATACAAGTGATATAGTACATGGGTGATGCTCAGGAGAGTGTACTGAGAGGAGGATATTAGGGTTCCTACCATGGCCCACATGTAAAGTTAAACTGTTAAACATAACTTCACAATGACTTCTCATACAAATTTCACTCCATATCATTTTGTTTGTACTTTTGAGCTCAGAAAAGTTCTGTTATGGTAAACTGTAAAGTAACATTTGTGAAATTCCCAAAAATCTCCAGGGAACTGATCAAATCTGGAGACTTTCCCTGCCTGAAAGACCTCTAAAAATGCAATTTTATGACAAATATTCCAAGACCAGCAGGAACCCTGATTAAAAGTGATTTCAAGGGTGGAAAATATCTTTTAAGTAATTTCAATGGGTGTCAAAGTCAAACGGATGCAATAAAAAAATCATATACAGCAGTAGGTGGAATAATCAAAAGGCTTACCCACCACTGTGAATATTTATCCAAACTTGGCAGATAGCAGGCATAAATTTCCAAAAAATTACAACCATAAAACCCTCTGAGAACTCTTCAGTTTTACTGTACATGATGCCATGTGCGTACCTCAGTGAACTGCTCTCCTCCTCCACCTGTGTGAGGTTTGACATTCTTCTTGTTGTCTTTTCCTCCTCCCTTCTTCCCTTTTGTCTTTCCCGAGCTGCTAAGACAAAGTGTAGATAATAAAGAAAATGGACGTACATTTCTGAACTACATGGCGTACTCCATTACACTTTATAAACTCATGACTGAATACTGTTCACGGAACTTTAATACTGCAGGAATAGCAGCGTTGAATCCCTTAACACACAGAGTTGAATTTCTATTGTGATCAGACTGCGCCTGACTCTACTCACTCCTGAAATATCACTATATCCTCAACACCATAGCTGAACATTTGTACTGTATGTTATTTGATTACCAGAAGACCTATTAAATCTGCTGATTCTTCTGTGACTGTATGTGGTAGCATTGAGGTTGAAAGTGATCATTAAGAAAAACTGAGCTGTAAACGGTGAAGATCTGAGCTACCTCTTGGCTTCTGCGGGAGGTAGATCTTCCTGCTTCTCGGCCTCTGCTGGCTCGGCTGGCTTCTCAGATGCATCTTCATCACAACTTGTCAACGTTGGCTTCTCTTCCACCTCCTCTTCCTGTGGAGCACTCTGCTTTGGTGCAGGAGGGAGCAGAAAAAGAAAAGGGCAAGGTTTTCAGAAGGATGCACTTAAGAGCCAACAAGATGGACATTTAACAATTTAAATGGACAACAAAGAAGGGTATTATCCTGCTAATACCATGACAACTTCCCAATAAAATAAACAAGTGTTAATTTAAATCATCTTTTAATGAAATGTACCTTTACATTTCACTTCTTATTAAATCCATTTTGTATCATAGGAATGAAGTGCTACATTTTTATTTATTCAGCACACTCTCACTTTAATGGTCAGAGCCACTCAAAATCCACACACTGAGCTTAGAAATAAACACTTGTCCAATAATGAATAATGAATTAGCACATACAACTCTCTTTATATACACATAAACACACACACACACACATACACAAAATTCCAAACATAAACACTTCTTGTTTTGGAGTCACCCCAGCTCTTCAGGACATCACTCATAGCTTTCAGGACAACTGAGTTATTTCCCCTGAGCAATACAAAGCTTTACGGCACATCTGTCCGAGGGCATTTTTGCCCATTATTTGTCCTAATACCTAACATGTGGTGCTTTTACAGTCACTTAGCATCCATTCAGTTGCCACTCACTATAATCTTCACATTGATGCAGATTGTGCTTCACACAGTGCAAACACATCCTGACTGAGTGTCTTTTCTGCTATAAGCCTGTCTGCAGATGCTCTCCGCCTAGGCCTGGGCAATATGGACAAAATCAAATATCACAATATTTTTGACTGAATACCTCAATATCCATATTGTAGGATTGACTGTTGGTACTTTCACAAAATACACTGAGATTACACTGAGATTTTGGATAAACAATCATTAGTAATGTGGATATGATGACCATGAAGGTAGAGGCAACAGCTACAACACAATTCAGAAAACTGCATCCCTTTACTGTAAACCCGAAAAGACAACACTTGTCACGATATTTCAATACCCAAAATCCCAGATAACATCTAATCTTATATCACATTATCGATAAAATATCAATATACTGCCCAGCTCTTACTCTACCTGTCTATTCACTGTAAGAGGTGTGCCATATCACAATAAAGTCAATCATCATCCATATATTGTAAGAGTACTTTCTGAATGGCTGGGAGGCCAACTAGATCAGGTCAGGGAAATCACCAATTGTGACAGGTCACAGAAGAAACAATCTCTGTACACAAAGATACAGTTACTCCAATAGGAAGTCAATGTGGGACGTTTATCCAGACACTGCAATTTTGATGGGTCTGTTTATCATCAAAACTGTGCATTTTAACATTTTACTGGGCCAAAAGTGCAGTTTTCTAAGTCATTTACAGCAAGACAATTGGGCTAACCTGAGGAAACTGTGCATTTTCACACAAAAATACCTGGCGTGACCCTGAAGGTTAAGAGAGCTAATCCCTTTTTAATTTATTGTTGCTGCCGAGCAATGCACACACATCTGCTCCTTCACAAAGCACAGGGATAATTTGGTGTTGTGACGCTGCAGCTGCAGAAATGAACAATGTTTTTTCCCACCACAGCACATGATGTGCGCATTAGAGGGTCAAATACAGGTCATTCAGTCGATCAGCCATGAGATACTTAATCCCTATACCCTAATAATCCCAACAACAAAATTTATTCAACAATCATTGACTATGTTGAGTAAATATATGACCTTCAAATACATTTACAGAGTCTTAATGCTTACTTAATGTTTCCGTGGCTACAGTGTTTACATCTGGATTTCAGCACAGCACTGGCAGAGGAGGCTCCGCCCCTTCATTTGATTTTGGCTACTAGCACTACTAGTGGCCAAAACCTCTGTTAGTTTTAAATATTGGTAATAAAAATAAAAATATCCAAAACAATAACTATAACAATACTTTAGTTTGATTTTTTGGATATCGAGACGATGATTAAACACTTGGAATCAATCACATTAAAATTCTTAGACAGTGGCAGGAGAACAAACTACAAACTATTTTACAAAGCATGGCAAAGTTGAAAAAATAAATAAATAAATACTCACATGTACTACTTTCTGCTGCTTCTTTTTCTTCTTCTGCTTTTTGGACAGCCTGAGAGGGGGCGAACAACATCAAATCATGTCAGTGAACTAAAACTGTGACAAGTAGGTGTCATATAACCCTATTTTTTTCTGAGAGCCACTACTTTCAAATCACTCACACGTGGGTGAGGATGAAGATCCTATAAAGTAAATTCATTTTTATATTGTCGCATTTGTGAGCTACATACTTCTGCCTGGGTTGGTCCTCCTCCTCCTCCTCTTCCTCCTGCTCATCTTCCTCATCTCTTCCCTCCTTTTCTTCAGAGTTCAAGCCAAGTGAATCCTCTTCCTCCTCCAGCTGTTGCCGTAGCAACGCCACCATCTCCCGGTGTTTTTTGGATTTTTCATGGTTCTTCATGCTGTGCATGTGAAAAGATTAAAAGGATGAAAAGAGATAAGATAGATCAAAATTATTGGTTAAATTTAACAGTGTGGCCAGTGTAGAGGTGAACAGCAATTGCTTTTCTTTGTCACAGAAATAAGAATACTAATAATACAAATACTTATACTACTACTACTAATAATAATAATAATAAATAATAATAAATAAATCCCTTTCAAAACATCCAAAGACACTATGAATAGAAAAAGAAATACATAGAAGAAATACATACTAAACATATACATACATAATAACTAAAAGTATCACTGAAAAGACAGTACATCAATAAATAAAATTTGTAGACACTGTCATTCAAGTTTCATTGTCCAAAACATACATGCCCCATGCAAATGTCCTTCTACTGCTTAAATGTGGCTGAAATCACAGCATGTAACAGGTAAATATTAAGGCTCATTAGCACGGGAGCAGCCTAGCCACACTGGTTTGGACAGTTAATACACAAAACACTACCTCTAATGAATACTGTTCTATAATGCTTAATGCTCTTTATATTCTAAGTATTCCTGATGAAATACAAAAGCATTGGGCTTAAATTTTTTGTTGTTCTGTTCTATTGTTTCCACAATGCTCAGGAAATTAAGTCTTTATGAGAGTCAAGTGTAATCCAGCCAGGTCTGCCGCTTACAACATATGGATGTAGAGCGACTCACGCTTTATCTGATTTGAAGGATTTGTCACAAGCTGGGCAGTACAGGTCATCATAATAGTCAATCAGCTCATCTCCATCCAGCTGCTCTGCATCTGTGAAGCCCAACAGTCAAATCACAAACACCACACACACACACACACACACAAAATCAATGCATGTAAACACAGCAAAAACACCAATAAGCATGTCAACATTGTATTCAGACATAACCATTATCAGCAGAACAAATTCCTGCAAAGTAAAACATCTTTGGCTCGCTTGATGCTGCATGCTGAGCAAAGCCTGCTGACATTTTTAGCAAGATTCTGAAATTAAAAGCAAAATGAATCTGACCATACAATTATGTTTTCTAAAAACATGGCGTGCTACAATCAACCTACTTTTTGAGCACAATTTGTATAATCTAACTGAGAGGGACATACATCTGTCATGTCATTCTGACTGAAAACAAGTGTCAGCTAGGATTGTAAAAGTTGGTTATAGCATCAATGCACTGATTATAATTTCTGTTGATTCCACTGCATCGATCCGCTAAAAGAAATAAATAGGATGAATCACTATGACTTTGGCCTGAAACAATATAAATGCTCTGATTCAAAACATTCACAATTCTTTAAAAATAAAAAACCTAATGTTGTGTTAATCTTACCTGATACAGTGAGCTGCAACTTTTCTTAAAATTCTTTTTAGCATGTACAAATTTTAAATAATTCTGTTGTCTGATTTTTTGCACCGTATCAGAAAAAGAAAACTATTGTGTCAAATTATTGTGATTATTCAGTGATTTAAAAGTTTGACTAAAACTGCTGAATTAAATTGTGGTTTACAGGTTTGACGATTCTTCTTGAATCTGATAGCCAATTACTGACCTTATGAATCGGACTGAATCTCTGTTTAGCCAAAGATTCACACACTTATGGCCATGGCAAACTAGTGAAATTAATCCCAATAAAACACAAACACAAATGTTTGTTTGGTGTGCCATGGCTGTCTATCCTTGTTTAGAACTGTCTGAAGATGTTTTACCAGATTCTACATGTATTTGATGAAGTTTGGGCAGTTTTCCATCATTTCAAACAG
>OMKZ01027364.1:1538-15899 GCA_900302535.1 Neoniphon sammara
AATCAGTGTTATTGATGCCTAACATAGGTTCCTAAAAATGGATGGGCCAAAAACAAGTTGGATCTACATTGGGTTTGCAATGAATACATAGTGATTTCTTTGATCAGAAGCAAGTTTAAAAGATTAACTTTAACTGGTCGAGACAGATGAATAATAGTAATAATAATAATAATAATAATAATAAACTTTATTTATAGAGCACTTTTCAAAACAAATGTTACAAAGTGCTTTCCAATAAAAACAAACTTAAAATAAAGCACATAAATACATAGTTTAAGAGGGCCCATGATCATTTTATGCACCAGCTTGGTGGATAAAACCAGTAATAAAAACAAGAGACTATAAAAACTAGGTAGGTTACAGTCGGTTAGACTGTAGGTTACAATAGGTTACAGTCTTGAAGCACAGCATCCAAACAGGCTTTAACCACACACACACACACACAGACACACCCTGTTTTGTCATAGTGATGTACACTGCTCTTTGGTTGCTAAAAGAGGAAATTCCAGTTACGGGTTAAACGCTAAAGTCCAACCACATACTTCCTCATATATGTGCACTTGCAGCTTCATTGTTATTACTGATAACACTGTAGATACGCAGACACGAGAGACGGTGGAGGAGGAAGAGAGGGTTACAGGCTGAGAGAGACTACAAAGGAGAGCTTTCGCGTGAACATTTTGTATTGATGGACAAAATAATTAATGCTGTGCCAAAGCGCTCACATAAGCAGTGGCATATAGAGTAGATATGAATATATTGCCTTCATCTCCTCAACCAAGACAAATGGACAAGGCCTCACAGCACTTGCAGTCTTTGGTGAGTGCTATTTCCGTGAACTACACTATTTGTGTTTTGAGCTCAAGCTTGCACCGCTTCTTTAAATAGGATCAACTGTGATTGAATTGCCATTCTGATGATGAACGCTGAATTCAATTTAAGAGTGACTAGGTAGTGTTACTGATACCTACTGTTTATCTTAAGTGTGAGAGGAAAAAAACCCCAGCAAGGTGTAGCTGTCCATAGGTGGAAAATAAGAGCAGAAACCTGAACAGGGATATTCAGGCTTTTGCCATAACATTAGGCCTTTTCTCTCTTTCAAATGTAATGTTTTCCCATGAAGAAGCAGAGAGGAATTCTAAAAATACTGATTTATCTTGACAGTCCGCTGTCAATTCACAAAGCCTCACTTTTACTTCCTGTGGTAGGACCGTAACTTCTGCATTGCCTGTAGATTCAGTGGGAACTCAATTTCTCTTTAACAAGAGTATAATAAACATGTTAAAATTTAGCACCGTTCACCAAGACACAGCATCTGATATAAATGCTGATTTTTAATTTGCTGACTTGAAAATGCTCACATTTACAGATATTAAATATTTGCATCAATGGGTTTTCACACTCAAATTCTATCTATAGTTTACATTAGACCATACTTAAAATAAATTAAAATTGATCACCTTTGTTGTTGTATTTCCAACACTTTGGACTTGTATAACTCCAACATACTTTCATATATCAATTTCAGTTAAACTTGAAATTGTTCAGCTACGTGCAGATGTGTGTAGTCAATAATCCAGATGGTGGTGCTGTCATCACTGATCCAAAGTGAACGAAGACCTCTGCACCACTGCTCCTTGAGACAAGAAAGTTTGCACACACATCCTGCTGCTCTTGTTCTAAAAGTCTGCCTCTTGGATCATCAAGGTCCACTATATTGGATTTTCATTTCGAATATTTTGAAAAAAAAAAAAGGTTGTTTGAATTTGGCTGCTTCGGTTTTTGACTTGTTGACATAAAAATGGGCACACGGCTTCAGAGGATAGAGGCCTTTTCTCAGAAACAGGAACGCCAAGAACACACTTGAGTTCTTAGAGAGAGCATGCTTACAAGACTGCAAGCATGCAAGACGCTCTGTTGACAGCTTTGAGACGAGATGCGCTCCCTGGATATTGCACAGTGCATCAAGCAGAGAGGCTTAAAATAACAGCAAGGCTATATCACTCAAGACAATTCAATATTCAAGACAACCATTTCTTTCTATAACGCTTTCATAAAAAGTTTTTACTCCCTTGAATATTGTTTCTTGTGTTTATTTTAATTCCCTAAATTATTTTCTTAACTCTCACAACCTAAATCCTCGACACTTGAAATAACAGTGTTTACCTTGCATTTCATTAACGGACATTTCAATCGAAATGTCCGTGAATGAAGGTAAATGGATTCTTTATTGACAAGATGAGTGAAGATGAAGTCTGTTGATGAAAGTCTTTGGCACTAAGAGTCCACATGGAGATTTTTGGAGGGGCAGTAACTCAGCGGTAGTGGTGGGGGGCGACTGACAAATGGCATGTTGAGGCATCTGCAAAGGCCTGGAAGTGATGGGGAGGAGGACTGGTGCGCAACAGCAGCCCACGCACAACTGCAAGCACAGAAAGATAACAACAACAATACAACAATAAGATCATAGGATAACAAGTTGTGTTGCTATGCTTTTGGATATACGTAAACAGCTGATGTGAACAGCTGATCTAGGTCAATGAAGTGTGGGAGATTTGAATGAGCACGCGTGAGATAAGTAAATGGCAGATCACAGTGTGAGAGAAACAAAACTAAAGCATGTGCAATAGATAGATTCATTGAACTTGCACTAAAGCTCCATTTGATTGATTACAGCCTAAGGCCTTTTGGTTGAACACAGCCCATATAATAAATCCATCTGATTTCACTCCTTAGCAGTCTTTTGTCCATATCTCCTCCACAATGTGCATATCTAAGTTTTTGAATTCAACACAGTTTGAGATCAGACAAGGTGTGGCCGGAATCTTTGATGTCTCTGGCCACTAAAGAGTGAGTGAGCCCGTCTGATTGCGCTTTTGTGTTGATTAATATGGGCTTTCAGTTGTCTATTTCTTTTTCCAATGTGCTGAAATCCACACATGTGAGTTAATGACATTTGTTGATGTACAAGTAATGTTCTCCTTGATTTTGGATTCTTTATATGTGACACTGCTGTGAAACATGTAGTGAAGTCACTGAATAATTGCTTGTTTAAACGTTTATTTATTTCAGATTCACTCTATCAAAATCATCAGCATATTATTGAAATTTCTGACATATTTGCTCAACTTTAAGTGTAAAGGACAAACCAGGTGTCAGTAATGGCGCAGTGATAATAACAGCAGCTCTCAAATAAGGCTGCAAGGCAGCAGGCAGGTGCCTTGCATGTACGACTCAGCCAACAACATAGCCTGGCTGGCGTTTCCGTCCCTGAATTAGTTCCACTTGGAAACAACAACTAAATCTTTAGTCCTAACTGTTACAACAATAAAGCAAGACGAAACAAGGCCTGGTTAAATGTCTGCTTGTTATTTACATTGTTTTCATTTTTATTTATTGTCCAAAAGTCACACTTGTACAGGTGTATGCATGCGTGTGGTTGAGTTGCACGCAGACGTACGTACACATGCCCATTCGTTGAAAGTTACACATGCATATATGTGCACATTCATGTGGTAGGGTTGTACTAACTACACACATACATACGCATACATACATACATGCCCATATAGACAGTATACACATTTAGACTCTTAGTAAAGAATCACATAAATACGTGCATGTGTGTGTGGCTGGTTTTTCAGTAGCACATTCCACACTTCATACACTTTCCACCCCTTACACACACATATAAAAGGTATCATTTCTTCCTTGCCCAACCTTTGACCAACCTTTCCACAAAGCTGATGTTTTGTGGATCCATTCATAAGTTATGTCTTCTTATGTTTAGTATTGTTGATATTCAGTAATACGTTGTATGTTCAGTGTTGTTAGTTAACATATGTATGTTTGTCAGCTCAATATTATTTGTAGCATGTTTGTATGGATTTTTTTGTATGTTTCTCAGTTTTGTGTCATAGTGTTGCTCTGTATATATTTTGAAAGCTTGAATAAAATTTTAAAAGGAACACACAAGTAGAGGTAATGGGTTTATATTATAGCAATATAGAAAACAGGTGTATCTTTTCAGAGTCACAACTGTAAGGGGATATGTGCCGTCTGTAATTGGCCAATAATTTCAGCTATTTTGACCTGTCTATTGAACTTGACAGACAGCTGTATTAACGTGGTAAACCTCAAATTCCTTTTCCGTGTGTGTGTGTGTGTGTGTGTGTGTATGCATGTGTCCATAGTAGCTGTGACCCTGTCATTGTTGTGATGCTTTTCTACATGCTTTGGGGTAGGGTTGTGTGTGACCTTGTGACCTTTCCTGTAGTGCCACCCTCAGGCCAAAATGTACAAAGCCTGTTCTCCCACCACTTGCATTCCCCCCGACATGCACCAAGCCAGTGGGGCACCAACAGCAGAGGACCCACATTTAATTCAAATGAACAGAAAACATAAGACTCAGTAGTTCCTGGCACCAGGGGATTCTTTCCAGAAAAGACCGACATCACACAAGCTGTTTAGATCAGCAAATGTAAGTTGACCTGGCAATGGATTTAACCTGCTGAGACACCTATTTGGGAAGTAACTGACCTGTCTCCTGTGATTGCCTGCAGCTATCAACTTCATTCCATCACACAAGTACTACAGTATATACCAAATCATCCACTTAAAGCAGCACTAAGATCACCTGCTCCATGCCCAAAACAAACAACCAGATAATATGTCTCATAAGTCGGCAATGCAGTGACACAGAAAGCTCATTCAAAGCTTGTTTTGTCTGTGTGAACAGTCAAATGAAGTTTCTGGGTGTTTTAACACCAATCTAACACAAGATGGAAGTATGCAGACTGATCTGATATGGACCCATTGTCTCCAAGTGGCAAAATGTTTCATACATAAATCACAGTTGTCCCAAATAACCTATTATGACATGTGTGAGACAGACAATGTTCAACTCAGTCTGGAAAGGGGTTTTACACCACTTTTTTTTTGTTTGTTTTTTTGTTAATTTTCACTGGCAGAAATTATTTGAGTCAGATATATATGTATATATGTATATCTATATGTATATATGGTAACAATATAACTGTATAAATAGATGAGCCAAGTGATGGGATGTGTAGCTTAAAGTCTGCTGAATGAAACGATACCAAACATTTGCCAATAGAGTAATCACGGTTATATCTATTCCAAAATAACTAAAACAGGGGTAAAATTGCAAAAGATGCACTGGACTCCATAAAGTTAATCACTATAGTGATTTTCAACTTATGGTAATGATGATGGTAATGAATTCATTACAAAAGATGTCAAAGGAAGCCAACGTCCAACTCCAACTGCTTTATGGCCAACTATAATTATGCTACAATTATCTAACCCTGCCTCAGTACATATCAAACACTGTGGGTTTACATCTCCGAGGATTTTTCTTACAGGGCATCCTCGTGTCCTGTGATTTTTGGGTCGCTCTACATAAACATCATCTGTTATCCTGCTGATAATGCTGATATCATAACAATGTGTATGTCTCCAGTAGAGTGCCCAAAAAACATTAGGAACACAACATCTAAGACAAAAAAAAAATCAAAGCAGCAAAACACAAGTACCATTGTTCTCTTCAAATCCACAACAGCTAAGGAAGTGGTATGGAAATAATCACTGGAAAATATGTCACAACCTCAGGTGGCATTAGTAAATGACACCATACTTTGTGTTAGAGACTGTGCACACAGATTAAATACAGATTTTCAAAAGTTACAATAGAGCAAACAAATGGTTTGAGTGTAACAGACTCAGATAGACTCAGAGCAATCTATAAAATACCCTCAGGATCTCCTTTCTAAAATAAGAGCATATGGCACTGCAGTGACAACACAAACAAAATCTTTCATATTCATGCTCTGATACTCACTTATCTCTTGTTTGACATTTCAGTTACTGGTCTTTCTTTTTTCTCACAGCCAGTGGAAGGAGAGCGCTCTCCAAACAAGCAAAAAAGAAGTTTCAGCTTTTCATCTTTCCGGTTCAAAAGTGAGACTGTGATTTCTTTCCATTTCTGTGGCTAAATTGGTCACGCATACGGTTACAATTACATACATGTGTGCCTCCTTCTCATTAAGGATTACAATAGCTGTATTTAACTGAACTTGTTATTTAGCTTGAACTGATTATGTCAGTGTGAAATTTCAGCTGAAAGGCAAAACAGCTCGGAAGAGACTGGATTTTCAAAGCGAAGAGGGCTGAAGTCTTTCTCATCAGTACGAGAGACAAGCCGGAGAAAAGGTAAACAGCATCAACTCCACTTCTTTTGTCTGAAACAGTAGTTCTCATGTAAGAACACTACAAAGCAGGTTGTTCATAATGAAGAATACCAGTCATTTCTAGTATTTAAAGGTAAAGCAAAGATTACACACCTTTTGTCCTTTGTCTTTTTGTTTAATCCTAGAGTCTGTCCCAGAAGAAGATAGGACCTCACAACTAGAAAGTGGTCTGGTCCAGCTGAGGAAGACGGGAAGGTTAGAAGGTAACATGGGTGGTCAGTTGGACATGACAAGGTGTGGCACTTGCTTAAAGGAATACTCCAACGTTTTGGGCAAAATACCCTTTTTAGGTTTTAGATTTAGATTCCAAATACATTTCTGGCCATTTTTGCTGTGCATCATAGTGATAAAAGTCATGCAATCAGATTTGGATTCAGTAAAAGGAATATTCCAACGTTGGGTAGCATTTTAGCCTTTTAGAAGAGTCGTTTAAGGAGAAGTTAGATGGTTGGAACAATAACCACTGTACACATGTATGTATAAAAAAATACGGGTTATTTTAGGAGAAGTAAGATGGTTGGAAGTTAGATTGTCCTTCTGTCTAGCGCAGTGATCCATGCAATGCTGAATGTATAGTTAAGTAGGCGGAAGGACACATGTGCACAGTGGTTATTGTTCCAACCATCTAACTTCTCCTTAAACAACTCTTGTTTTGTTTTTTTAATCAGGACATGTATTTCAAATACACATGATACATTGTGTAAATAAGACAGCTGGGGAGTTGCTGTAGGCTAAGGTTTATTTGTTCACTTTGATGGAGCTAGGCTAATGACTCCTGAAGACTTCAAGTCTTTATGCAAAACTAACATGAAATGCTGCCTATAGGAACCAAACCAGTGAACGTACAGAGGTGAAAATGGTATCAAACATTTTGTATCAGTCTGGTAAGTCAGAAAAAAAATTTAATTTGCCCAAAACATTGGAATATTCCTTTTACTGAATCCAAATCTGATTGCATGACTTTTATCATTATGATGCAGAGCAAAAATGGCCAGAAATGTATTTAGAATCTAAATCTAAAACATATCAAGGAGCATTCAGGACAAATGATCCCTCTAAGTTGTGAGTCTAATGGCATATAAATAGTAATTCACCACACTGAACAAATAATATCCAATTAGAAATGGAATGTACATAAGCAGGTTTGGAAGTTTCGATGGCAAATGATATCAGGTGCAGGGACTTTTCCATGGCTTTTTGTTAAGTGGACTGACCCCTCTGGAGGGAGACACTGGTCTGTCTATGTGTTAGCCTAGTGCATGAAATCAGAGTGAGGAGAGAAGTGATGAGACACCTGTGAAAATGGGATTAAATCAATGAGGTCTATTGTCAGGGGATTATGCTGTATATAGCATCTCTGATGATTCCATAGGTTTTGAGACAGCAGTCCTTGCCACTATAGCAGAGCTGGACATTTCACCATCTGTGCATACTGTTAAACAACTGAATTAAAATTCTAAATTATCTCAAAAAGTTTAATGAAATCATGGATTTTTAACAGCTTATTCAGGTGACTGATGACAACAACAAGAGGCAATAAAAAGAACAGACAGAACAACAACGGGTTGATTGCTCACAGCAATCACCCTAATAATCATCATCATCATCATCATCATCATTATTAAAAGAAGAAGAAGAAGAAGAAGAAGAAGACGACGACTGATAATAATGTGCATAAGTGTGATTTACTAAAGCAAGCACACTAGTAGCCAAAATGCTCGATATCCATGTTGGGGACATCATAACTCAACAGCTTGGAAAACCTGGGTTCAACACCAAACGCGAGTTCCCATGTACTATTTACCAGTTGAGAGATGAGGTGAACAGTTAGTACTGCTGGAAAATGTTAAGTATTTATTTATTTATTTTGCCTTGCACCCTTCCTTTTTGTTTTCCAAATTCCCCAGCTAAGTCAACGTTATAGTAGTATTAACCAGACAATTGAGGTGAACTATATCTACTAGCATTAGAGCTGAAACGCAGGCGAAGATTTTTTTCCAATATGAGATTTCGTATGTACCGTGTTTCCCTGAATGCAGCACTGAACAGTGTGGGTGCGCGCTCCTGCGGTGCGGAACTCCTGTAGTTCCAGGTTTACAGGTGCACGTCGACTAGGGTGCGTGAACCAGGATGCTGTGTGCAGGAATGGAGACGACGGACTACAGCTGTTATGTTGTTGTTTCTGTTGTTTTAAACATTTAAGAGGAATTTGTGGATTTCAGCTGCAATGAGCGGGGAGCTGAGGAGGAGAATTAGAAAAGGACCTGGCCTGACTAACTTCAAGAACAGATGGAGTGAGTGAGGAGACTATTGTATTCACATGTTCAAATTTGGGTCTACGGTCACTTAGCTCCGACCATAGACCGTATATGGCCCCGATACATGCCGTTCAGTCTTTTAGGAGAAAACGTAAGCTAAACATCGTTTAAAAATTGACACTTAAGTAACTGAACACGATATAAAACCTTTTAATACTCGTTATTGTCCGCTAAAAGATTCAGCAAGTGGTCCACCAGGAATTAGTAGGTTAGTAGCTTAAAAAAGACTTTTAAATTATGGGAACCACAACGTTGCGAACTGCGCTGAACGGTGTTTTAAGGTGAAAGAAAATTGTGGCGTAGGCTGTCATTTTATAAAATTATCGACATAAGTGCGACATTGTGAATTGCGGTAGCTATTATGCCCTAGCTGAAGAGTGGCATTAGTGTTTAAGTTTTCGTAGTCGTCCACGAGGCGTGTGCTTTTTACCTATCAAGTTACATTTTCCAGAGTTTTCGATTTATGATGAGAGCCGTGTGAATGTCTATGTGACGGAACATTCAGGGCTAAAAGACACTGAACCGACATATTACTGTGAATTAACGTCCCGCAATTGTTTACAAAGTCTCTCCCTCCCTCCCTCCAAATGGTTCAGTGTGGCAGTGGCGGTGGTGTCAGTGGGTCACTGTGTAATCTTAACTGCCTCTTGCATTCAGTTTGAAAACACTGTTTAGGCGTCTGTTATAATGATTGTTAGCTGCATCAAACCACCCTTTATAAATGAAGCAGCTAGTCCGAACTGTGAGTTTTTTTAAATGACTGACTTCATATACAGTCTGGAATGTGCCTGTTTGACAGAGCTTGACACAAGTCGTTGATGTATATGTTAAAAGTCAATGAGTTAACTATGAGCCACAGAGCTGTGTCTGAAGCTGTGTATGAAGAAGGCCACCTATCACACTGAAATTCAAAAGGAAGATTGTTTTTGTGTCTGGCTGAAAGAGAACATGTGAGGGAGACTTATTGCAGGGTTTGGTGAGTGCAGAGCAAGTGCGTTCATCACTTTTTCTGAACAGTTGACATCCTGGTAGGCTGCTAGAGATGTTGCAACATGTTTAATAGCCTCAGGGCACACCCTGTGTTAAAACATGACTGTTATTTACACCCGTAGCTGAGTAGCAGTAACATGGCTAGGCTATTGCATATTGGCCTGGCAAATTGTTGCTCTGAAGAGGCTGTGTTGGATGAGATAAATATATGTGACATGTTTTAAATCTAGAAATCCTCACTAGATTCCTTGACAGTTCATGTTGAGTTAGTGTGCTGCAGTTGCTGTGTAGGCTTACTACCATACCACACACTTTTTGTATCTTTTAATGTTCTCTTTTTTATTTTTATTTTTGGCAGCAACATGGGTACAAAATAATGTGACTTGCAGTAGTCAGATGAAGAACTGGGCTAATTTTGGTATTGACAAGTGCAAACATGTTACACTTTCAACATAAGTTGAGCATTGGGCTCATATGTGTCTTGAGCTTTCGTGTAGATTGCAACAATCCAGATGACCTAGATAGAAAGTGAAACTTGGCCAATGTCCAGTGGACTTACCCTTGCAAAAGTCAACTGCACCTCTAGCATGCCCAGGACAAGTTCAGTTGCTTGTTGCCTGCATGTCATTTGGGAATAACTGTCAGAATGACTCGAAGGTTCAGTGTGACTTGGAAACTTGGCCCCTGAACAGCTTTTCCATACTGGGGTAGGGGTAGGAGGGGAACACTCTAAGGGGCTCAGCAAAAATGTTATATTTTACAGTAAGAATAATGACAAAAGTGTAAGTATTATAAATTCAGTCACATTTGAACAGCCATGAAATAGCAACAGTTTAAATGTGCCTACAATTAAAATTTTTAAGCCACATATCACTACGAAATGTATCAAGGCAATATGGCACTATGTAAATACAGATTCAAAGCAGTAGACCTGTCGCTTTATCAAACAAATGCTTGCCCTCCTCCCTCAGTGACTATATTAACCTGCTAGAACAAATGAACGAACAACAGGATGAGCTTTACAAAATAAGAGAACAGATGAGCATAACAGAAACAGTAATTTCACGTCAGATATCTGCTAGGTGATTGTGCTCTCTTTGAAATGCTGGTGATTTTCACAAGTTTTTTGATCTCATCCCATTGTAGTAAAAGATTCAGTTCTGCACACAAGTCACAACACAACAGCATTTTGAGAGCATCTTACTTTCTTAATTTAACGTATTTTGTGTTGAAACAAAATGTTGTGGGCAGGGCTTAACATGGAGAGCCTTCTTTCAAAAGTGTAAACCGATGGGTGATCAGTTAAGGAGAGAAAAGCAGTTTTATTTGATAGGACAGGTGTGATTGTTCAAAAATATGATGTTTTTATTTTTTAGTAGTTCTTAATGACATCAACACTGAAAATGCACTGTTTTCCAGGAAGAAGAATTGATGGGATTCTGATATAAAAATATACAAAAAAAAATCAAACTTTAGTAAATTATTCTGAATTCACTATCTAATAGGTGAATATTCTGGCATGGAAAATTAGCTGACAAGGTGAAAAAGTCATTTTTCATTTCATTGTGACCTTAAAGTAGCATTTTTTCTTGTTGTCACTCATATGGCAGCAAGGATTAGTAGACAAGGCTGTCTTTAATATAAGCAGCAGAAGCTGTTATAGCATCAAATCACACACTATCAGATAGGCAGGTTTTAGTGCTTTTTCCTTGTATAAAAGTATTACTTGCAGAAGAGAGAAGGTTTGGCCTACTCACCAAACATGGCTGGAGATGCAGCCTGGGCCTGCCTGATTCATTTGTTTACTTTATTAGTTTATTTTATTTTATGTATACACCAGTCCAAAGCAAAGTCATCCAGTAGTTCCTTAACAACAAATGTTGAAGTATCCTCCTCCTCTCCTTTCCTTTGGCAAATTGGCCAACCACCTTGTCCTTGTTGATTTCAGTGTCCCTCTCAATGCATGCAAATCTGAAATTTGACAGCCTTGACTCATATGTGTTTGCACTCAAGTAACTTTTAAGTTTCAGGCGGCTGGAACTTCTCTCTGCTCTGGCGCTGCTGACTGGAATTGACATTAATGAATGTTCTGTTCTATTTAACTGTAGCAGACTCTTTCCAGTGAGTCAGCATGAACAACACGAGGACCCTGGCTCTGTTAGACCTAAATGGAACACAACCTTTATTATTGTCATTAGTAACACCCGTGCTTTCCCTACTATTTCATGTCAAAATGGCTGCTGTGAAAAAGGTCTGTTCATTTATCATAAGTGTGAATAAGATAAGTCCCAAAATAGAACCTTGGGGAACCCCTTTACTGACACTCGAGAAGTCAGACTGATACCATCTACCACAACAGCTTGCGATCTTACTGATAAATAATTATCCAAACATTTCCATGATTTCTCATCAAAACCCATAGAATCCAACCATTTTATCTGTAGAGGCTGGTCCATAGTGTTGAAAGCCTTTGATAAATTGATAAAAGGGCATCTTCTTCTTACTTGGTTTTTCTTTACTAGTTGCCTTATAAACCTGGCTGAACATGGTAATTTTGATATTAGGCGGTAATTTGTCACATCATTTGTAAGACCTCATTTATGCAAAGCTAATTCATAAGCTGTTTTAGACAGAGCAGGAATACTCTCTGTTGAAATGGTTCGGTTAAAACGTGTTAAAATAACTGCAATTAGAAGGGCAGCCACTAATAAAAGATGTGACCAGTTGCATAAAGATGTGCTGAGTGAGACTTAAATCTGATTTTTAAGCCATACTTGCTATATACCCTTATTCTCCACAGCCCCAAACTAACCACTATTACACACAGATACACCACCATTTTTTCCCCCATATTTGTTATTTGGCCTTGCTATTATGTAAAACTGAAATAAGTGAAATAAGTGTAATCCAAATGTTTTAAAAAATAATGAATATATTGATTATAGTATGATTAAAAACATTTTTCCAAACCAGGGTGAAGGGTTGGTGTGGCACCTGGTGTAACTTAGCTTAAAGGAAATGTTCAGCTCTGCTATAGTGGCAAGGACTGTTGTCCAAAAACCTATGGAATCATAGGCTGACAATAGACCTCACTGATTTAATCCCATTTTCACAGGTGTCTCATCACTTCTCTCCTCACTCTGATTTCATGCACTAGGCTAACACATAGACAGACCAGTGTCTCCCTCCAGAGGGGTCAGTCCACTTAACAAAAAGCTATAGAAAAAACACCTGATACCATTTGCTATCGAAACTTCCAAACCTGCTTATGTACATTCCATTTGTAATTGGATATTATTTGTTTAGTGTGATGAATTACTATTTATATGCCATTAGACTTACAACTTAGGGGGACCATTTGTCCTGAATGCTCCTTGATATGTTTTAGATTTAGATTCCAAATACATTTCTGGCCATTTTTGCTCTGCATTTTAATGATAAAAAGTATACAGTCAGATTTGGATTTGGTTAAAGGAACGCTTTAATGTTTTGGGCAAAATACCATTTTTCTGACTTACCAGACTGAGACATGATGTTTAATACCATTTTCACCTCTGTACAAGTTCGGTTGGCTGAACACGGGGTTGGCTCGTTCGGTTCCTAAGGGTAGCATGTCATGGTAGCTTAGCATAAAGACTTGAAGTCTACAGGAGTCATTAGCCTAGCTCCATCAAAGTGGAGAACAAAAAAACAACCTTATAGCAATTACAAAGCTGTAGTTGCTCTCTAAAAAAAAACGAGAGTCGTCTTAGGAGAAGTTAGATGGTAGAAACTATAACCACTGAGCATGTTTTCAGCAGCAGTGGACCTACAGAGGTGAAAATGGTATCGCACATCTTGTCAGTCTCAGTTGCAGTATTTTGTAGTAGTGCTTACCATCTGAAATCTGAAGTGAATATAAGTCCTGTAGGAAGCTTGTCCTTCCCATATGTCATTGATGCAGCATCAGTACTTCCATTCTTTTCACAGAGTCACAGGTAAATGAGTCAGTAGACTGCAATGCTACATTAACAACTGATTAATGTGATGCACCTGTGTTGTAAAAACTAACCTGAATTGTAGGTCAGGTTACAGGAAAAATGTTGATGGAAGCAGTTTTACCGCTGGTCAATCTAAATAAATAACTTGAAAATGTACTTTTTATGGATAATAGCGATGAAATGATATATGAAACACAGTTTCAAAGGGAAAGAGGCTCTCAGAACTGTATATTCCTTTAGCTTTTCTCTCTTTTTGTCAAGGTGAGCAACCCAAGAGGGACTTCACCTCTGATGTCAGTGGGAAGGAGGGTAAGTATCTGTAGGCTGAGGAGGAGCTGATGTCCACCACAGTGGAAAAACATTTAAAAACAATTTTTACCATGTAAATTTTGTTACCATGTCCAAACCACCATTGGGAGAGCACACCCAAGGCGCGCCTTCATTCCCATATAATTATTTTTTTTGTATCTTATGGTCCATTTGACTTTTGACATAAATTAAAAATATCAGAGGGAAGGATACACCTTGGTTAAGTCTGTTAATTACGTCCTTTTATCCAAAAAGAATGAGACAGATCAAAAATATTTTTCACAGAGTGTAAAGCATAGGTGTATCCAGATTTCGATAACATTTTTTTTTACTGCAGTTTTTATTTTATTTCATATATATATATATATATATATATATATATATACAGTGGTTAAAGTGGGATTTAACAGGTGGGGGAGCCCTAAAATTCAGTATTGCGACACAGTAGGGAAAATTATTATTATAAATAATTATTATATTTATAACAATATAATA
>OMKZ01027370.1:0-21633 GCA_900302535.1 Neoniphon sammara
CATTTGTGCCCAGATTTTTTTCAGAGTTGTAAGGCATATCATTTTATCAGTTGAGTCCCTCTGAATCATATTATGTATTTATTTTTTCCATTTTGTACTTTGTTTTGAAGAAAATAGCATTTTTATGATTGGCAACAATTGTTGCCAGTAGTCACACAGCTTGTCACTAGGTCAAATGTCACTTAATAATAATAATAGAGAAATAATAATAATATAGTAATAACAAAGGGGATCATAAGAAATTTTTGAAAATTACCCCTTTCCAGGAAGATTTGCACCTGCCATGTCTTCAGCTGGAAGGAGCAGGAACCAGATGATGTCATGCGATAGGAAGCACTTGGAAATGACTTTTTAAAAATCAAAACCTTTGTCTAAGTTGTCTACTAGCATATAAGTGGAAAACATTGCATTTGTACCTTTGAGATTTTTTATTGTGAATCGAAAATGACAGTGATACACTTTGGCAACAATTGTTGCCAGTGGGGCAGAACGGGTTTTAATCTTGTCAGTTTCGATTAAACGATCATTTTACAGCTTCTTAGCTGCTGTAAAACCATAGCCTAGAAGGGTCAGGGTGTAAAACAGAAGCGCGGCCTCTGGTGGTTAGATAAGGCGGTGTTACAGCCTCGGTATAGTGCGCAGGGACCGGTGAGGGCCATATCGTCCCCCCTGACTTTGGCCAAGCGGAACAAAGCACTTGTTCAGCCTGAGCCTCTGTGAAGACCGTTGTCTCCCTCTGCGTGGGACAGGACTTGAAAGTGGAGTTACGACTCTTAGAGCTGGTCTCAAATAACCGAGGAAAATACTATTTTTCTGACACACACATATTTTGCTCTTTTTAACTTTTCCGACCAGAATCTTGACGGGAAACCGGGACGGGGATTTAGTCGTTATTTCCCCCCTAGTCGTCTGCTTGCAGGTAAGTTAAGAAAGCTGAGGAACTTAAGTGTTCTTAAAGATATGAATTAAACGAGTGTAAAATAAGAAGATAGAGAGTTTTCCCATCATATTATCAAGAAAGGTTGGTTGCAAATTTGTGTTTTTTCATAAGGAGTACCTGTACAACAGTTATTGTGTAATGTATAGGCTACGTGCGCTTCAGAGGTAGTAACGTTAGCTGATAAACTCTCATTTAACCCACTCAGGTGGGAGTCCACGTCTTATTTTCTAATTGGACTACGATTTAATTGAGCTCGGTTGTTAATTTAATTTAGGAAGGTTAATAATAATTAAAAAGGAAAAAAAATCGAAATAGCAGCCCTTTTAGCTTTACTAGAAACACTTCTTTCCTAAGTCAGCTTTGATGAATATTTGTTATCGTGCATCATTAGTCCATTAATACCTCTGATTTTCATTATTAGTATAAAATCCAAAACTTTCTGATTCAGTCCTTGGCTGAAATAGCCCGTTAGAGTGACAATAAAAACCAGCGACATGACTCACTACACTCACTTTGGATAGGTTGTCCGTTTCATAATAAATAGCTTTTCCCCCGTTATGATACCTATTAGGCTACTCTTACTGCAACGCAGCTGAATCTTGGCATATACACACACATGTATATAGGCTGTGATGCACTAATTGCTTATTAAAAATGATATGTTAGTTTTATTATAATTGTACAATTAGAGATAGTCTGCAATGGGTTGTTTTTCTTGGCAGTAGGACTTGGCCGGCTGCAGTGGCCATGCCTACGGGTCCCTGCCTACATTTGGCATGGCGTTAATTGTATTTGACAGATGTAAGACATGTGACTGTAAGGCTGGAATTCTGTTATAAACAGCAGATGATAGAGTCTCTGTGTTGTAGTGGAGCACTGACTGCGACCTGTGGGTGTCTGACCTGACCCGTGAGAGGCCAGAGAGCTAGGCTGTGATTTCTGTCCATCTTGAAAATGAGGTTTTTCTGCCAGCTTTCAGGAAGCAACCCCTGTACTGCCTCCAGAGTTTACTACTGCTACTAGTACTGCTAGTACTGATGATGAAGCTACAACAAATGTTTTCTGGTGTGCTTTGAATACACTGGCCACAGGCTACTTTGCTCTTCAGTAGCCCCTATAAATTAACCCCTGATTGTTACAAAAGACGGTTTTGTAGTTTTTTAACAGTGGAGAGTAAAAAGAAAAATATTACAGAAAGAAAGTACATCACCTTTATTCTATCCTTTCATTGCTATCTTTTCCCTTTCTGCCTGTCTACACCTCATTCACTCCTCCCCTCCCTGCTTCCCCACCTTCTGTCCTTCACTTTCCCCTTTTCTCTCCCTTTAATGGTTTTACTTTATATGATGTATGTGCTGTCCTGTCTGCAACTTTGTCTCTTGCTGCTTTCTTGGCCAGGTCTCCCTTGAAAATTACATTTTGAATATCAGTGGCACTTCACTTGGTCAAATAAAAGTAAGAAAGGAAAAGAAAAAGTGGATGAATATCAAGGTCATCAAATGGCACATTTGAGCCCACAATTTCACTCGTGTCTTCACCAGATTCAGAATACCTTAACACTGTATAGTAGATTTTTACGTAAGACTTTATTTTGATAGTTGCATGTTGATACTCCAACTCTTAGGTGACAGAAAGGAAATGTTCAACAAAGTGTCACTTACCTATTTGCTGTATCTCTATACACTATGGAAACACCTACTGTGACCTTAGCCTAACCCCAGTTGAAACCTGAATTTGAAAACTCATTAGGCTTTGTAGTGAAGTGCAGTGTTATAGTCAAGTTTCATATCAACATTGTGAAAAAAAGCGTTACCGTGAACGAAGACAGAATGTTTCCTATGCTGTGGCACCTTAGCCTGCTAAGCCACCTGGACAGCTATTTTCAACACCAGCTATGAAGGGATGCCTCTGTCTGCGCTGAGCCGGGACGGCCTCTTAAACAATGAAGGACTCCCCTCTCATGAGACACCTGACACTCCTGCACTAAACATACCTCTTCACCTATCCCACTCTTTCTCACTGTCTCTCTCCCTTTCTTCCTCTCTCACTCCACTTGGGAGCAACACAGAGGGGCTCTTGTGTGATCCTTTCTGGACTGTGCCCCAATTTCTCTCTTCTTTTTTATGCCGCCTGATTCCATGGCAACACTGTTCCTGCGACGAGCAGCCTTGACTTTTGCCCCTCCTGCTCCCAAAACAAAGGCACAAAGTTATCGAGGGAGGCAGGGAAGGGAGAGTTAGGGACGGGGGGGATGTAAGGGGGTGTGTGAAGGATATGAGGGGATGAAGGGAAGGTGTCTGGGATGGAGGCTCCGAGGCGAGACCCCTTCTGCACTGTGTGCCAGAGGGCCATAAAGAGGGGAGAGTTATTACCCCAGACTGTAGACAGCGGGCAGAGCCAGGGACTGTCTGTCTGTGGAAGCCCCCGGAAGGCTCCAGACCTCTGTCATTACTTACAGCACAACCCAGCCAGCATGCCTGGGCAATAGCAAGATTGTAGATGTAGAGGAAAGAAATATTTTGTTTAGAGTGGGGGAAACTATAATGCCTGGGCAATGGCGCTATGAGGAGTCAGGGTTCAGTAAGGATTCCTTTACACAGAGCCCTCAATAATGGATTATTTCTTCTATTGTTAGCCAGTGTATTAACAATGTTTCAGTTACAAGTTTGGTAATTCACCATCACAGTGCACTAGGAATGGGTGGATCGATACTAAAATATCATTCCTTAGTGAAATTTCGTTTTAAGAATCAACCCTCACATAAAAATATTGCAACCTTCTTAACTCTTCTTTAACCTGAGATTTCAGTGTGTTTTTATGAGATTGAATGTGTACCTGATGCTGAAAAAGTGAAAAAAAAAGTTGTGTGTAGAAATTATCTAGGAACTACCTCTCCTTTCACCCTCTTCCTCCATTCCTCATACCCACAGGCACGCTGAAAGTCTCTGAGGGGAATTTACACATGATAATGACTTAATGTACATTTCAAGTGTTGACCTCAAGAGCTTACTTCCTCTCAAGCTAAATGTATGTGCTCTCAGAAGCCAAAGAAGCCTTTCCTTTTTTCCAAGTTGTTTTTTTTTTTTTTTTCAAGAAATTGTATTTATGTTGCTTATTTCACTTAGGGGTATTTGGATTTGCCCAAATTTTTTATTTTGCCCAATTTAAATACAAAAAACAAACAAGTCTGCTATTTAGCAGGTTATTTTAAACCAAGCAAAACCTTTCAAATATAATTTTTGATGTGTGCATTTACCCATTTTCACCATAAATACCCACCATATATCACAAAGATTTTCCCCTTTTATATATAGAAGAAGACTTTTAAATGTATTGGTATCTGTATGGGGATTACTAGCTGTGGTATTACTTTGTATCAGATGGAAAAGAAAATCTGTGGTTTCACCTATCCTCCCTAGTTTCCTGTCAGAAACTGGCATTCCACTTCTCATCAAATATGAAAGCGTGAAACAGCCCCTTATGTTTTCATTCCACTTGTCTGCCCTCAGTTTCTTGGCCCTGCTGTTTACATGCCTTTTTCACTCAAACTCACTGGCAGCCCCCTCCCTGTAGAACACTGTATAGAAGAATGGGCATTGTTAAGCAGTTTACACTGCAGCCTTGGACAGCTATGTAAGATTTGTAACAAAACCAAAACTAAATGTTCAGCTAGAGGGCGGGATGTGAAAGGTTCAAAGTCTGGCTGGACAGTTTGGGGGCTTGAGAGAGACTCCACAGCCTGTGAAGCAGCAAGAATAGCAGTATTGTTGTTTGGCTGCACTCTAGTTCTTGGTACCGATGTCTCCACACGGCTTCTGACTTTGCTTTGAGAACTCAGGGTTAAGATCTGATTTCTGCCAACGTGGGACAGGAGGACTTTCTGACAAAAAGAGAGGATTGCACAAACCTGACAGGTGTATCACAGAACTATGGTGTATTTCCAAAATTCATGCCTCCTTGGAAATAGTAAAACATTTACACTTCTGTTGCTACACTCCTTAACCCATGTCCGCCACACCTTACTTTTCCATATCGCTCCACATAGCATCTCTCATATCAGTGCTGCTGAGAAACAGAGCAGGATGGCTACTTGCTCATTTTGTACAGAACACTTGACTCTCTATGTTTTTTTCCCCAGCTTCCTATCATCAGTGAGCGATGTTTGAGAAGCAGCGCTACGACAGCCCACCTGTCTACAGTCCGCCATATGGGCCCGCATCCAACAATGGCTATGGCCCACCAGGCAGCTTCCAGGCCCCCCGGAGTGAGTACGACCCTTACCCGCCCCCGCCTGGCTCGTACTACATCGAGGACAAACCTCAGCTTTTCTACAAATGGCTGTCACCTCCTGGGATTGTTAAGGCCATGATGGCTGTGATCATTGTTCTGTGTGTGGGGATATTCGCCTGCGTGGCCTCCACTCTTATGTGGGACATTCAGTATGGGATGGGGACCTTTGGCACTGGGATGGGCTATGGCAGCGGATACATGGGGGGCAGCTACGGGTCAGGATATGGTTATGGGGGCTACGGCGGCTATGGGGGCTACGGCGGTTACTACAACTCCTACCCAACGCCATACTCTGCCAAAACCGCCATGATTGCCATGGCGGCCATTAACTTCATAGTGGCACTGGGATTTTTCATCGCCAGCTTCTCCAAAACCAACACCTTCCGCAGCAGGAAGTTCTTCCTGGCCGTCCTGGTAACCAGTGTCATCATGGCCGTCCTGCAGGTATAACAGAGAAAACTGATTCGTGTTGTGTGGTCTTTGCATGTTTACATCATTCCACTCACCTGTTTTTTTAAGGAGTCTCTAACCACCTTGTTTTAGAGGGAAGGAAAACATGACAATGGTTTTGGGATGATTTAAGTCACCAGAGGGAGAGGGGTTTCCCTGCAGGGGAACAAGAGAGGAAGTGTTAAATCACACGGGTCTGTATGCATATAGTTATACAAGGTAATACAAGCACAGATAACACTAACTTTTTTCCTCAGGGTATCATAAACATTGTCTACATTGTGGGGGTGAACCCCATGGCCCAGAGCTCATCTAGTATGATGTACAACCCCATGCTTATGATGTGTCAGAACCTCTACCAGACCAGCTACTCCCAGATGGGAGGCGTGGGAGGCTTCCCCATGTACAACCAGTACCTCTACCACTACTGCTTTGTGGACCCTCAAGAGGTTTGTAGTGGCTCCTGCTGATTTTTGTTTTCTTTTGTAGATGTCATGGGCAGGGGTAATTTTGGTTGGAAAACCCAGGGTTGCTACCACACTCACTCTAGGATCAGTTCAGTTGGTGTTGCAAAGAATGGCTTTCATTATATTTATTTCATAATGCAGTATAATGATGATTGGACTGTGATTGCAGTTCTTTGATTAGTGTTGTTTTGGGTTAGCTGAGCAATAAGGCCAATTCGGTTCAGTTTAGTTCAGCTCATTTCATTTTTTTTTTTGAAATTTGGCTTGTAGCACACATACCAACAATCAACAGAATAAATCAGAATAAAAACACACGTCATTTTCAGAAGGCAAATTGTATGAAAGTATTTGGCTTGCAGCATGGTGCAACAAGACCGACATACCAAACAGTCAATAGAATGAAACAGACAAGTCATTTCCAAAAGGGAAAAATGTAGTGAAGTGCTGGGTGCAGGATTTCAAAAATAAAAATTGAGAGAATTAATTGCACACAGTATTGCATTTGCCTATTGTTTTAACTGTGAGGGCACTTTGCAAACTGTGGGAGGCTGTAGCTAAATGGATGTGATGGAAATACTGAGTTTATTTGTGTATCATGCATGTGTTGTTTCTCAACGGTGTACTGTAGGAAGCTGTCACAAATGTGGGATAGATTAATAATCTGCATTCTGTAATATATTCATGTTATCTGGGCATACAAGGCATATCACAGCCTCATATATCATTAGCCTACTGTTATCTGTTACTGTGAGGGATCTGTAACATTTGGGTTACATCATAAAACACATAGTTATTCATTTCTTGTACTGCTCTCGCATACTGTATTTTCATGTACTGAGATAAACCAAGGCTGTCAAGGGGCTGTTTTTCCATCTTATCAACTTCCCAGAATTTTATTTCTCTGTTTTTCTCTTTTCTAGGGTGTTGCCATGGTTTGTGGATTCCTGGTTGTCATTGCCTTGGCTGTTGCTGCTTTCTTTGCACACAAAACACGAGGCAAGATCTGGCGCTACGGGAAACCCAACATCTACTGGGAAGAGCCGCTCACTGGCGGGCTGGCCCCTGAGGGCAGAGATGTAGAAGAATGGGTAAGAGACAGCAGGACGGGGGTCACAGTTTAGCAAGACTGGATTTACATCGGATTTACAAAGAAAAATCAGGTTTTGACCCTAACTGACCCATTTTTTTCCATGTTAAGCTGGCAGTGAAACAATCAGGGTCACAGAGATTTCAAATGTTTTGTTATTTTTAAATCCAGACTAAGAGAAGTAGATGGAATACAATGTCCACTGACTGATTTGATTAGATGATGAAATGTTTCACCATGGTGGTTTTACTGCGTACTAGGTTCAGCCAAATTGATTGCTGTACTCTTCTGTTATTGACGTATCCACCCTGAAGAGTTACGACTTGCGCCTGTGTTTGGTTCCACCTGTTTTGATAATGAGAAGTACCAGCCTTAGTGAGTAAACAATTATAAAGTTGGGTTTGGTGATTGTGGTGATGCAGATGACAACCAATCATGGGAGCAGGGACTTGTGGTGCGATCCTAAGGCTTGTTTTTTCACCTTAGAAAAACAATTTTTGACAGATTAATACAATCTCAGGTAGACTTTGTTATATTTTTGAGTAGCCTCATTCACTCAGAAGTTTTCCATGCTTGTCTTTATGAGTTGAAAGTCCAAAAGGAGTGTCATCTGCCAACAGTTTTATGATGCTGGATGTTAAGGAAGCAATATGGAACATAGTACATAGTGTAATGGAGTTTGTGTCTTTGTGTGTGTTTGTGTGTGCAAGTATCTATAACCACATGATAACAGACCACATGATGCATGGCAGAGTACACTGGACAGCAACAGCTCTGTCCATATGGATTATGTCTCTGTAAGCCACATTTTATTAAATTTGAATAGGTCTGAGGATTAGTCTGCTGTTATCTCACTTTTTACAACTTCACTGTTTCTTGTATCTCTGCTCAGTTGGCTTCATTATGATATAAAATGATACATGGGCAACATTTTTCTGCTATGCAGTGAGTAAACTTTGAAGGCACTTATGAACACTTTGAGTTTGTCTAGTTGCCCATTTGCATCAACCTTGAAACCAGTTTTATTCCATAAAATGTTGTGCGTGTATCATCATTTTTAGGACATCTGAATTCTTTAGAAATAAGTTGAACTTTAGCACATGGCCTTGTCTTCCATATTCTTCTGTAATCAGCCTATATCTGCCCTATAATAGAGCTATAACAGTTTATAGCATCCATAGAGTAACAGTCACACTTCTGAGTCAGTGATTCCTCTGACTTACTCACTTTGTTCAGGGTCAGGGTTGATAGCAGTCAGTAGTTGTTTGTTCATTGTCTACTACCTGGTTTCACTCTGAGTAATTATTAACCAGCTAAGGGGATTGTAAGCAAGCGTGTGGTTTCTAGAGAGCTGCCTGGGGTTTTAAATGTCAACAACATGCCAGTTATAAGGGATTGTAACCTGGGATACTAGTTGATTATTGATTTGACCTGGATCAATTCAAATGATGCCTCTTTTATTCTGTGACTGGCAATGAGTCATTACAGTTTGACATTGTATAAGCACAAGATTTCTAGGTTCCGGTTTGGAAAGCTAATTTACGGTCATAAACGGCATTATTGTAAACCATGAGAATTAGCAGATGGTATTCACATTTCAAAAGGCAAAATGGATAAGCAAAAATCAAACATTTAGAAAACCTAACACAGCATACTTGTGTGCTTTAAAGGGCTCAGAATCAGCATCTTTTTGTTGGACACATCTATAATTTTATTTTTTTATTCCTGAATAAACAAGCGTGCTAAAAAGGCTGTAAATCTAATTATAAGTCTTGCACTGACTGAGCTCAATTCCAAACATAGCTTTTAAGAAACATGCTGTTATGTTGGATAATATAGACAAGAGTCATGCTGCATTGAGCTGTTTATTTTTGGAAGTGGCTGTCAGTGCCTACAACATGGCATCATGCAGACAGAGAGGAAGACAGTGGATGAGACAAGCCCAGAGTGACTCCTCTGACTAGCACCATGGTGTAATAATAAAGACATGCTCACTGATGTCATCAGACTTGGATGATTAGGCCAACAGGGCTATTGTATTGTATTGCACTACTCCTGTGAAAAGGGCAAGTAATATGTAGTAGTTTTGCATTATAAAGGTTGTGGAGAAACACTTACTGGAGTTCCAAGGAGAGAAAATATGGAAATGATAAAGAGAGGGTACTCCAATTGTAGAAAGTTCACTGTTGATTCAAACTAACAGCCACAAAGATGAAAATGCATAATCCATGGTAAAATTATGAGATTGAAGCCTGAAGACTCACTAGAAACGTGTGCCTGAACTGTGTGTATTTACTGATCCAAGGCTCATATATGCATTTTTAATCTTTGTAATGGTATTTTACACCTAACAGCAACACTATGCAATGATTGCCCCTTTGTAGCTGCACTACCTGCAGTATCAGCGCCACACGGCTTAGCATTGAGAAAGTGAGTCATGATAGTTGTATGGCTTTTTAATGACATGGCTAGTAACAATCCCAGCTCTGCCGCTGACCTCTGGGAGTCCTGGCTCCCTCTGATGACCTCACACACTGGCTTCATTCAGCATGCCCAGGCTGGCTGCATTGTGTCTGCTGCATGAGGTCATCAGAGTCTCTTTCTGCAGGGCTGACTGTGTGCTGGAGAGGAATTGCACAGATGTAAAATTATAGCATCTGGGGCTGGTTTCACAAACATGGATTAAGATGCCCATGCAGAGAATAAAAATGTTTAAGATCGTATAATGTGGTGTGGTTTGGGAATTATTGGGGTTTGAATAATGGTGAATCCTACACACAAAGGTTCTTATTCTTTCCTCCTAAGTAGTAGCGGGTCTCATTGTTGTGCTTTGTGGTTTGGTCCTTTGACGTTGACAGTGTTGGTGGCATTGCCTCAGTATGAATAGTGCAGACCTGTTTACATTAGTTTTGCTGCAGCATTCACTGCTACCTCTATAGCTCTGTCACCCAAAATGGAACCCAATAAAACTGTCTGCTTCCTCACTGTTATCTCAGCATTCAAGTTGCATCCCTTGTGAACTAGATGCTAGCATTGTGATTTGCATTACTGAGTAGTTTTTATTAGTCAAGCAGACATAGCTGACATAAATCCATATTTTCATTTATTGCCCCTCACTTTCTTGACTCACTCTAGAGCATAACCTCATTCTTTCTTTCGTCCCACCCTTTCCTTTTTAAATATTAGTCACTCCTTGATCTCTGCTTTTCTGTGTATCATGCCCTCTTGAACTTGCTTCTTTGCTTCCATTCTTCTCTGCCTCCGTTTCCTCTTTTGTCACACATGCACATCATCCTCTTCCCTAAGCTTTTATTACATCTGTCCACTTCCCTCTGTCTCTGCCACACACACACACACACACACACACACACACAGTCCCCCATGTGCCTCTTTTTATACCTGCCTCCCTTCTTCAGGTTCAGGAGTCTCAGACATTCTTACCCTGCTTACTTAGTCTGCTTACGGCCCCATAGCCACTGTGCTGCATGCAGAGAGGGCATTGTTGAAATTCTTGGATGACTTGCACTCTTCAAACATGGTTCTCCTGCAGCTGCAAGGAGGGAAAATGCTCCCCCACCCAACCACTCCACCCACTTTGATTGTTGTTTTTTGGGGGGCCAGGCTGCTGTTTTGCTCCACTCTTGCTCTGCAAGGGATTTTCAGAGATTTTAGGAGACTAATGCACCATTAAAGTATGCAGGAGAACTTATGATTCATTCAAGAGTTCTTATTTTCGTGTAATAATGAATTCTCACCTGCGACCAGTAACTGAAATTAACTTTTTAACTCACCCACCAAAGAAATTTACCTGACACCATTTGAGTAGATTTAAAGTCTTATTTTTGCTTTTTACTGGCCTCAAGCCTGATTTTTGTTGCCACATTTGAATGACATTAAGTTTCTACTTATATTACATTAGAAGTTTATAAGTTTAGACAACCAGAGATGGTTCAGAAGCAAAACAGCCCAACTCAGATCTGATTACTGTATTTGCGTCACTTGCGTTCAGCACTGCTGTCCCGCCCACCTTAGGAGACAAATGGCAAGTCATGAGTCTTTTTACTGTAACTCCAATGGAACAGGACGTGCCTGTGTAAACACTGTGGCTGATTCTTATATGCCATGATCAATGAAGTAAATACTGGACATTTTTTCTCACAAGCCACAAGGTCTCATGAATATTGAAATCAAATGAGGTTAAAAGTAATTTTGTTGGGGACAGTTAGCCGCTATCTGTTGGTGCTTCCAGTTGCAGAGACATCGCTAGGCAGAAAAAAAAGTAATAAAAAGCCGTATAACATTTTCATACCATTGGCACAGCTTGTAATGCATCATCTTCATTTACTAGAGCATCTTTGATACTACTACTTTGTGTAGAGCCAGTGTTACAGGCAGCCAATCAGGTTCTTCTTTGACAAAGAACCTCTGTTTTGCTAAAATTTGATTGGTTCAGAGAGATTGTATGGCAGGGAGCAGCAGTAAAGCTTTAAAGCAAGTAAAGACAAAAGGCAGATATAACTTATTGTCACAAAAAGGTTAGCAGCCACTTTGGTGGGTTACCCTTACTGATTTAACCACCAAAGATAAACTGTACCAGCTTTTGGTGCGTGGTCCAAATTTGGGACCCTGCCTGTAACCATAATGAACAGCTGATTTACTGTTCAAAGTGCTTTTTCAACCTTCCACGAGTGATAAGTTGAAGTTGAAAAGTTACAGCCCTCTCCCACTCCTGCACGTTTCCCATCAAGATTTCTCGCTCCAGCCGTCAGTGACTCTGCGGTGGTTACAGAGTGACAAATTCACCAGCCCTGAAGTGGAAGACACAATGACCCACCCTGAGGCCTTCATTGTGAGGAATGCCCTTTACACAGCTGCTCTGTTCACACAGGAAAGACTTTGAAATTTGGATTAAGGGGTCCTTATTTACATGAGAGGAACTGTTTCCTTTTGTTTCACGGAAAGGAAGGAGAAGCACATCCGTTGCAGGTGTGCATGGAGACGTAAGACAACACAGAGAAGTGAAAGCCAAGTACAATTTGTGTTTAATACCCTCTTTGTATATATTACAGCAATATGAACAGTCTTATTAGGTTACAAGGGAAACAGGCTTATAGGGAAAAACACAAGCAAATAAGTTAAACAAGTAACCTTCAAAGGTATGAAAGTAGAACTTCATAAGCTTTGGTTTGTTAGTTTAAGGTTATTTTATGGTTATAGCGTGTTTATTATATGTTTTTATGTTCTCCAAACCCCTTCACAGCATGGTGAGCCAACCAGATAACTCACCTTTCATTAGGGAACTGAACTGTGCCATCCAATTACACGCCCCACTGCTTACTCCAACTTTGGGCATTAATTGCCGTATTTCCTTCTCTGGTGTGGAAATAACATTCCTTTCTCCTGTAAAAGTCATTGCCAAAGCTAATTCTAAGCAATTTCATGCCTTTTCATCTTTTATACTGCTGCCGATAGTGTTTCAAGGCTATGCAGTGTTTTCCCCCGGTTGCCTCAGCCTTTTTGATAGATACATGGCATTGATGTCAACAAGTCGGAACAAAAAAAGCTGCTGTTGGCTCATTTAAATATTTGGCTTAAGAAGTGAGGGAGCGAAGAGGAGAATAACAGTTTCTCGGACAGGATGCCAGTCAGAATACTGGCCTCCAGAATGTCCCCATCTTTGTTATTGTTACTGTTTAGGTTGTTTGTTTGTGTTTGCTGACTCTGCTCCCTCTGTGTTTCCTGGCTGCTTTAGGTGAACAATGTGGAGGAAAGCCACAGTACGCAAGACGCTCCGACCCTGGTGCTTTCTGAGAAAGGAGGCGGGCCGCTCAATGCCTCGGCCAACAGTGTCATCTCCTACCCCCCCGCCAAAGTGGACAGCAGCTCCATCAATGGGGACACCTACAATGAGTGCGTGACCTTGTTATCTTTGCTCATGATCTAGGGTTAAAGTTTAGATGTTACACATTACCCCTGGAGATGGAAATGCATTAATCCAGATTGAAAGTTTAATTTCTCTGGTTGCTTTGCTAACAAAGTCTCAACAATGCAAAAAAAACCAAACAAAAAACATCAATCTTAACAGATCATTTAGTCTCATATTCAGTGTTTAATTCTTGTTTTTCTTCAAACAAGTGAAAAAAATTCTGCTGGTAAAATGAAATAATCCCACCTGTTTCCAGTGCTAATCAGCTTGTTTACAATATTTTCTTGAATCAAGGGTCAATTTCTTGATACTAGTAGGCTGATCTGCCTTATTCTGCCTTGTTTCAACACATTTATACTTGTTTCCATAAAAAAAAAATCATGAAATAAGTGAAACTGCAACTTGTTTTAAGAAAAACAAGATTTTAATGCTGAATGTGAGAGTAAATGACTTGCTAAAATGGAGATTTTTTGCAGTGAATCTAAAATGATCTCTCTCTTGTTTTTGGATCGATATGAAGGAGTTCCAGCAGCGCAACTGTGTGATACTTTTTTTTCCTTTTTCATGTCACACTTCTGTGTGAATCAAGTTCTGCTGAGACAAAAAAAAAACAATTAATTTTCACTTGAGACATCGAAAGTAGCAGCGACTGAGAGTCCGTGTAATCTATGAGAAAACAAGCCAAAAACATGTGACTCACACAAAGCATATCTAATCAGTGCTGTTTAAGATCTCCATGAATACGTACTGCCCTACCTACAAAAAGAGCAGTGTGACCTTTGAGCACTTGTTGGATTAACTTTCCCTCCCCTCTTTCTCATGTTCCTTCGTTGCTTTCAGAAAGGAAAAGCGGAGAGGATGTTAGAGTGAAGTGAAGAAAGACATTATTTCTCAACCTTGTTTTTGTTTGCATTCACAGTGTGAGTGTGTGTGTGTGTGTGTGTTTATGTGTGATTAAAGCCCAGTCAAGTACATGACACTTTACTTGACTGGGTTTTAATCACACATACACACACACACACATAATTCCCAACACCTCAATACCTTTTAAATACAAGTCAAAGTTGTGTCACAAATATCCAAGTAATGATCTTAATGAGGACTTCAGTGACATGATCCCAGACTCACACTGAGAAAGAAAATAATCTGGTTAATAATTGGAGCGTTATCTATTTCCCTCAATAAGATTCTTACTTTAAATAGAGAGGAGAGTAGTAGAGATGATTGTTTTTGTGTTGACTACCATGTAAGGTGCAGGGGGGCGGTCACAGGCCTTGTGCTCTCATAGAAAATCAACAAAATGTTTTTCATAAAGTAGAGGAATGTTAGCCTGAAGACCTGTAATGTGTGTTGTTGTTGATATAGTGTGGCCTTTTTGTAAGGACTCGTAATATCTAGGCCAGTGGTTTGAATTCCTCTACAAATCCCTGCAAATGAGCAAAATTGAACATGTCTCCCATTCATTTTATTAAGAAAATAGTACCTGGCCCCTGGTGTTTTCAGGCATGTCGTAGTACTTTAATATAACCCTACCCTGACCTTAATTTGTTGATCAAATTGCAGAGTTGGGAGCTACAGTGTTATTAGTGGCTCAAAGCTTCTTCATGCCTGCACACAGCATGTAACTAGGCCATGTTCAGAAACTCTTGTTTTGTTGAGTCATTGTCTCGTACGAGACCATTCCTAATGCTCCCAGCACTGTTTGGGTCATGATGTAATTTCAGTAAATCTGCTTCATTGTTGAACTTGTTTAGTGGTTTCATAATCTGTCTAGGAAAATGCAAATAATCTGCCCTCTAAGAACTTGTAGATGGAACTTCACTCTTAATTTCTTTGTATTGACATATGGAAAAAATGGGAGCCTTTTGAAAAAATGTAAGCCTTAAGTCTCTGAAATGACTTGACTGAGCCCTTTAAACATAAACAGCTTGTATCTGTATCTTTATGTCAGACTCAAACCAAAATCACTTTGCCTGTTTAATTTAGCATAAATTTTCTTTGCATGCTATATTTAGATTAAACCTTTATTTATCCCACAAGGAGAAATTTGGTGATCACAGCAGCAGTAAACATGAATACAAGGTCATTTAAAAAGAATTTAAAATTTTAAAAAAAATTTAAAAAACAAATAGCAGGTTTTTCTATGTAGAAGATCAAATTTAAGAACACAGCTGCTGTTCTAGGTCACAAATCAATTCACATATGTTGTGTTTCTATTGGTGTTCTATTGACTTTCTGCCACTTTCTGGATTGACTGGCTTTAGTGTAGAGCACTTGAAGAAGCATTATCTTTCATAATTTTAAATTGCTGTACTGCAGGTACTCCGAGCGTCCCACCAGTCGACCGTCAGAGGTGCTCTCTCACGGCGGAGGGACCAGCTCCAGCCCTTCAGAAGAGACAGGAGGGGGTCGCAAGCCCTCGGCCAACAGGGGGAAGAGACGCAGACGTAACCCGGAGCTGGATGAGTCCCAGTACGAGACAGAGTACACCACAGGGGGAGAGACAGGCAATGAGCTCGACCAAGAGGAATGGGAGAGGTGAGAATTAAGCTTCCACAACAACTGCATATGAACGCTGCTCGTACACTATCTGGATTAGGGATGGAAATTTCATTAGCCATGCACAAAGGTATGTAGATTGCAGCCAAATACTGCAGCTCCCTCAGGCTCCTGCCAAATGTCCCTGAGTTGATAAAATACTCTATGCTCAGTGAAGCAACATTACACATGAGAGTGGCTTGATTTTCAGGAAAATTAATATTTTTGGGTTCGAAATATGCAAGCATAGTACAGTACACGAGTAGATGCATAGACAGCGAAGCAGATAGCTCACTCTCTCTGTCTCCCTCTCACAAACACACACAAACGCACAAACACACAGACACGATCGAGTTGACATCCACAGTTGCAGGTAATGGTCTGTATTTGCCTCGTTGTGTCCAGTAGAGTAACTAATCCCCTGAGGCATGCCATTCCACTTGGGTCTGCACTCTGAAATAATGAGAGAATTGGGCCAAAGGTATGAAGCATTACGGTCACTGCAGTTTGTGAGACATTAACTATATTTGCCATGTTTTGATCCACCCAGACTCCCCCGAGTGTCCCTGTGGTGGACATTTGCAATTCGAATCATCTAACTCACGCTAACCAACATTTAAATTTTCTTGACCTGTGCACCATGTTCCTGTGGTTCAGTAGTAAACCTCATGCAAAATTTCAGCGTTTGGATGCTGTGATATTTTTCTACAAGAACTGGCAGGAAGTTTTCAGTCCCGGTCGATTGAAACAAATTTGTCTCTGACCCTGACATCCTTCTGTCGCTTCCTATTCATCTTTGGTTTCTCTGCGTTTCTGTCACTTTCTCCTCCTGTGTCTCTCACTCCCTTTTCCACCTCTTCATCCCTTTTCCTCCTTTCGTCGTCCCTCTTTTCCTCTCTGTTCTCCTTCAGTATTTACCCAGAGATAACATCTGACGAGCAGCGCCATGAGTACAAGAGGGAGTTTGATGCTGATCTCAGGGAGTACAAGCACCTGTGTGCTGACATGGACGACATCAACGATCAGCTGAACAAACTCAGCCGACAGCTGGACACGCTGGATGACAGCTCTCCCAAATACCAGGTCAGATATATGCAGTGAGCAATGCAGTTATAGAGCCACGCCGTTTGAAGTAAAACTTAGTTTTGATATGCAGAAATGTATTTCAATGCTTTCTATTGAGCTAAAATGAAAGTCATAGTCCTTGGCCTGATTTTCCACCATACCTGTGGGAAGGTAAAAAAAAATGTTGAATGAATCCATGTGCAAGGGAAGGTGAATATGCCCCAAATCCTCAGTGCACACAATGGGCCGTTCAAAATATGTATCTCAATTTACATAACTGGATGTGGGCTGAATCATCCTTTTTGATAAACAGAAACTGGGTGTTTGCCTGCAGCACATTAACTGTATTTTTTTCTCATACTCTTTCAGGTTGTGGCAGAGGAGTATAATCAACTGAAGGACCTAAAGCGGGTGAGGGGGCGTTTCTTTAAATTGTGTGCCTCCATTACGGCATTATAATTATTAACACACTACATTAAAGACCTTGCAATTGCAGTTATTAATTAATAATGCTATTATTTACAAACTGCATTTAAGAGCTTGTTGTAAACATCCGTAACTGCTAAAAGCAGATGCCCTCATTTGTTCTCTTTGGCACTTACAGATACCACAATTTTTCTAACGTTTCCCTAGACCTTAATCCATTGTAGAGCTTTTATCGTCATCCAGAATCTGCAGAAAAACAGGCCATCAAATATTTTTGCATGAGATCTGGGATGCTCTACCGTGTTAGGTGACTAATCCGTGCGCTCTCTACTCATCTAGACGCCAGATTACCAGTCCAAGAAGCAGGAGTGTCGCAGGCTGAGGCACAAACTGTTCCACATCAAACGCATGGTGAAGGACTACGACAAGAGCCACTCGTAAATTCGACGGGCCCTGACGCCACTCACTCAACTCTGAGGTCTACACCACACACTTGCTCCCAAACTCCTGGACAACACGCCCCAAACACTAAAACTGTCCTTCAAACTGCGACAAAAACAAATGCTGAGACCAAAGTTACCTGCGCAGCACCTACACACTGGATACAGATGGACATACACATACAAACACACAATATATGTTAATAATAATTATTTAGACTTTGTGTTTTCCTTCCCTCTGATCACTTATGATATTACGCATAACTGTATCTGACTGTTTTTCCATGACCTGGACGCAAATGGAAACTGGAGGAGATGCTTGGATCCTCAGCTGTAGCCTCCTCCACAGCAACACTGCCATTTTTTTCTAAAAGGGCCAGCTTATTGTAGCGTGCAGCCTGTGTAAGAACCGCAGGGTGCGGTGGGAGAAAGGTTGTCTGAAAGTCATCTGACCTTCAGCCACTTGTGATAACTACTAGGATCTACAGTATGTGCTTCTGTTTGCTCTCCAAACAGGCTGCTTTTCTTTGTTTTATCTGCCCAGATAAGAGCTGAAAAGTTTCGTAGAGAATATAGCAATGGGCGAGACGGGTTGCTGGGTTTGTTTGCATGCAAGTACGCAGTTTCTCTTAACCTCAGTCATCTAATCTCAGTCACAAATGAACTTGCTCCTGTGTTTTTTTCTCACCTCTTCATATATACATTTTACATAACTTATGTAACTGCTTTACTCCAGGCACTGTACCAGATGTATTATTTACCTTATATTGGCATTTTGTCTCAACTAAGATTTTTTTTTTTTTACTGATTATCATAGTTGTAGTGAAACCAAAAAAGGGGACAAACTGGTCACTGAGATATGAATTGTATTGTTGTATATATGCTTTTGAGGAAGTCACAGTCAGAGCAGAGTTAGCTGCCCTGTTTATACTTTTGGATGAAACAGTGGTTGATTTATGCCTTATGTATCACAGGATCCAGAAGAACAAAATCTATTATCTGTTCAGTTCTTTTCTTCAGCGACTGTCTATGAGCATTAACAGTGATGTTGTTTGTTATTGTGTACATAATGAGGACCTGTAGTGTCTCCTTTTATGTTTTTTTTTTCTCAGTGGTCATTCACAATGCACTGATGCTATGCAAATCAGAAAGTAACCGAGTAATTTTTGCAAAATTATTTGTCTGATGCACCTTCAACAAAATGGGAAACATTTCCATTTGCGTCTCACTGTTTTTAAGCTGAGCTTGTCTTTTTCTTTGATTCCTTTCCCTAATGAAAATGATTATCTGTTGATTTCATGTGTGGTAATATTTTTATTAATCCACTCCATGTGCAAAGTGTTACTATCTAGCAGAAGTGAGAAAATTGTTTAGACCTATGTTGATTTGTCATGCATGTGTATTTTTATGAAGAACTGATGAGTGTATGAAGAACATTGTTGTCATTTTACAAACCTTTTGCGAGCCATTTATTTTTATATGAATTTATTTTCTTTGATGCTGTTGTAAAAGACATTTTTTTGTAACTGAATACTTCCAGAAGGTATGATGTCTAAAAGGTATTGATATTCAATGAGTAATAAACATTCCTAATTCTCTAAAAATGTTACAATTGAGTTTAGCCCTTTTTTTTAATTTCCTCTCACTTATTCCTTGTTTTTCTCTCTGGCTATCCTGGTTTGGAGGCGTGTTTTCAAAAGCCCTGTGCATCTGCTGTTTGTGTCCAGCAGGGAGAGTAGGAGGACTGAAACAGGCCTGTTGTTGACTTCTCTGGGCTTGCTGTTGTTCCCAAGAGCCTCTGCTTGTCTGCAGGTCAGGAGCTGCAGTGAGCCTAATGCATGCTGTTACCGCCCCCTGCTGGTAAAACGCTTTCAAAACCTTTCACTGGAACTAGATTTGGCAAACTGCACCAGTGCTTTTGTATGCACTTTAGTTTGCCTAAATGTTATCTAGTACTTGTAGCACTCTACTTGTTCTCCAAATACTGACACCTCTCAGTGCATGTCTGTCAATGTTTGAAATGTTAAAATAATTGGTCAAGTGTTTGGATTTGTTGGGACTGGATTTCTGCAAATGTGTGTGATTCCATACTCAAGTCACCCATAGAGTGAATGTGCGTATTTTTATTTCTAGCAATGCAAAAATAACCAGTCAGCAATATGAAATTTACATTTTGGTTTGGCATGGTAATAGACACAAGATTCTTTAAAACGTAAAACTACACAGTCCAATCACTACAGCTTCAATTCCAGCAAATACAACAAAGTGATTCAAGGGGCAGCTTGATGAGCTGTTGGAGAACTTCTTTGACAACATCAAGAATCATGGACATTTTTTTTTTGTCTTTTTTCTTACAACAGGATATTGTGACAGGAAATACAAAAAATGTATACCAAAACGTGTCCGTCCCCACACAGTCTTATATTTTCAAGTAAGTAATTTGGCTGGACACATTTGTCATACTGAGCTGCAGTCCATGGCGATGGCACTCATGAACATGATAACCTAGAACTCTTTTATCACCGTACCATCAAACAGCATTGTGTTTTGAGGTATAAAGGTTACACTCTTTGCTAGGACCATTTATAACAGTAACAGTAAAACCTTTACACCTTTATAACCTTTATACCTCAAAGGTTTGAGTACCTTTCATAATCATAATAATTGTAATTATCTTAAAATGAGCTCTGTCCATTAGGGTATCTTTTAACTCACTGGTTTACAAAGCATTAAAGGGACCACATTTGTAAGAAAAATTAATTACCTCAACCCATATAAAGGCAAGGAAATAGTCTATGGTTAGCTGAGCAGAAAAACATAGTAAATGAATATGCATCAGCTGTTTGTGGAAAAAAAGCGAGCTATGATGTTTCAACTTTTGGATGTCCTTTTAGATCAAGCATTACTTTTCAAACCATTTTCAAATGTATTTTGCCTAAGTCTACTGGACAGATGTGTCTTATGGAGAATATCACTAATGAGTTTGGTGATAATGATGCCTTGATCCCTTTTGTGTTCATCTTTAGCACATATATAGTTCGCGATACAATCTTTGTCTCTAATGTATAAAACATGAGGTAATAATGTAAGACAGGGATGTAACTGTCTGAGGAGCCAGGATGTGTGTGAAAGGTCACTGTACCATACATTCAACTCCACTTCCTCTCTGTGTGATTATTTGCACAGTGGCAACTACTGCATATAACATTATCGCATAATATACTATAGTAAGTACTTAAATTATCATCTGTAATAGTACACATAGTATAATATACAATATAATGTCCATGCCTCTAATTTTGCATTACCACTGTGCAAGATGATGCTTCACGTTACAGGTGATCTCTACAATTGTCTGCACAAATACATTACATTTGGTACCAACATGTGCTAACTCATTTTGCTAAAAGGTACATCAGACATTAACATAATTCAGCATTGGTATGATCTGAAAAGATGTCATTGCAGGCCTGCTTTACTCCATAAGTGGCACTGCTGTGGCATTTATTTTCACTAAAAAAAAAAAAAAAAAAAAAAAAAAAGAAAAAAAAGGGAGGGAACACGCAGAGCCTGGGCTCAAACTGAGTCACATAAGGGGTGATGTGGGAAGAGGTAGTATAGGCACACAGTCTCGTGTTAGAGTCTGAATTTCAAAGCCCTGTTTATCTTGTCCAGAGTGAGACTGAGAGAGATCAGACAGAGGTCAGAGCTAAACTGAGAAGTGCTGCAAACATATATAAAGACAATCAAATTATTTCCGTCACTATATACATTTCATTCATTTCCATTCCCTGGGTGGCAGCTTCAGTGGCACTTCCACTATAGAGATATTCTGCTGTTTTGACTTTAATCTTTGTGGGCTATGCATCCTCCCTGTCTGATCCCTTTCTGTCTCACTCTAGTGCTCAGGTCTACTGTCCCGGTGCGTAAGGCCAGCTGATGGAGCTCCCTGATAGTTGCATGTCTCGGATCAACGTTTCTATGGGCGTCTTGCCCACCAGCCG
>OMKZ01027371.1:0-26160 GCA_900302535.1 Neoniphon sammara
TATTATTATTATTATTATTGTTGTTGTTATTATTATTATTATTATTATTATTATTATTATTATTATTATTATTATTATTATTATTGTTATTATTATTATTATTATTATTATTATTATTTTCATTTGATTTTCATTTGATTTTCATTTATTTATTTTATTTTTAATCAGAAAATTATTTAATTTCCATGGATACTATATAATCTCAAGAATCAATCATAGTTACAGTTGGTAATAAAAAAAGATATTTATATATTTGAATAAGTTGTGAGAGAGCAGAGCAGCAGCCACTTAAGGCTGACTTGATAGGCTCCATCTTAACAGGTGGCACCTCATGAACCGGCAATATTTTTGTTTGATCTATACTGCTCTGTAAGTGCAAAGGGGACTTATTTAGGAGAGTGTTGACCAAAAGGTGTGGTGAGTAATGACCAGCTGTTCTCCATGTGTAAATCACGGTCCATGCATTCATGGCCACCTGCAGAAATGTGCAGTGCATTATGGTAGACTGTATCAAGAGGCATCAGTGATGAGCCAGCATGTAAATTGTGCCACCATAATGTAAAACTGGCAAAACTGACTGACACAAGCTGTACACACATTAAATATAAAACTTGTGCTGATCAAAGAAATAATTACTTGCAAACCACAAGAAATCATCGCATATTCATGATCAACTAAGTTTGATAGGAAAAGCGGTGACAAAACTGCACTGAGGTGATGGAACAGCATGTGAATTGGGAAATCAGGTGAAAAATTGTCAATTAATGTATTCAAGTAATGAATGATGAGACGTGGTGGTGGTACATGATGAAGCATGGCTCTTTATAAGCAGATTCATACGATTTTAATCAAGTTGTCATTTTGTGTTGTCAAGCTTTCAATTATTTAAATATACAGGCATTTCCATCTGCCGGCATCTCCATCACCTCCACCTCCATAACTCTACTCTTTCATGAAAAATAAAGTATTGTGATGCTGCAGACACACACACACACACACACACACACACACACACGGGCATTACTCCTAGCAGTTGAAGTGAGGATCAAGGTATTGTTGCATAGTTTGAATATACTTTCATTTTCAGCACCATGTTCTGTTCAAGGTTACACATCAATAGTCAAAGCAGATGTGTCCTCTCTTTGGGTGGTGGGGTCGCCGCTCTGCAGACCTCCCTGCTGCTTCCACACAACACGAGCCACCAAGTCAGCAGTAAGGAGCTCATCATTTATATTGCAACATCACATGTTGAGGATTGGAGACACAGGACCCATTAAAAACTAGGACAAGCGCGGGGTGCTAAGGAGTAGCGGGTGTTCCAGCATCCCTGAGACTAGTTCCCTCTGTTGATCCGCCTGTTCACTGAATATTCCCCTTATCCTTCCGTTAGCACTCTGGTCCCGTCCTCCCCTGTCCCCCTGGCTCTCCTCCCTCTCTCCTGACCTCCTTCTGAGTGACTGTGGTCCTTGCAGTCCACACATCCAGTCATTAATAACACTCACTGCTCTGTTTTTCCTGCCAAACAGAGCAGTGCTTTCCTGTCATCCTGACACAAATTAATTCCCCTTATTTATCTTCTGGCACCAAGGCCAGCGTAGCCGGAATAACTGTTTATGGAAAAAAGAGGACAAAGAATTATAGATGGTGTGTTCTTGATGACAGGGCCATTTGTTTCTCAAATAAGACTCAAGATAAAGTTCATAACAATAATTTTGATACCAGAAATCCTTTTGTCAACCCTCTTCACCTGCTACCAGCTTACTGACTTCTTCAGGATTTGTGTTTACTTATGTATGTATGTATGTATCTCTGTATGCATGCTTGCATATATTTCTTTGTTATTTGTTTGAAGAGAAAAGCCATACATCTCATAGCAGCGGGTTTCGGTTTGTCTTTCAAATTAAAATGAGATGTTAAAGCCAGTGTGTGCAAATTAATTGCTTTAATGTACATCACATTGCTTCTGATCACAGATTGTGATTGCTCAATGAGAATGGCAAAAAAAATTGGTTTATATCCATGCCCCACAAGCCTCGTGTTGACTATGTCATCTGCCTGGCACACGGCGCGATCTCCCTGTAAAATCTAAGAACTGCTTTACAGCCGAAAGGAAGTATGTTTAGGGAGAAAGGGAGAAATTTACTGGCAGATACATGGCGAGCTAGTGACAAGAGATGGCAGATTCTGTGGTAAAAAGAAAACGAAAACCTCTAACAGAGGAGCCAGACGAGAGCGTATGTTGTGCAGGCTTTATTCTCTCGGTTTTGAGAGCTTAGAGATCTAAACGATTTCAAGATGGACACAGTGGCCTTCTTCCTGCTCGACCTGGAAGTAATTTCCATCTTCCAAGAAATTTCATTTCCTCGCAATTGTGTGTCTGGTAACTGGCTAGCATTCAAATAAAACCCACAACTGCCTATATGTAGTCTCTGAATCTGTGCATTATTTGCTTCATATACACGTAACCACCAAAACTGGCTCATAGGCTCAAAATGTGATGACACCACCGGTACATAAGAGACAGAGCTGTCTGCTGATTTGGCAAATTATAAATAACATAACTGGGCTTATGTCAACAATTACTACGTTTAATGTTATATTTGACAGTTGGCTTCTTGTGGGGATTTCCCAGAGGATCGCAGCAGCCGGCAGCAGATGTGTTTTTCACCAGAGGTGATGCTGACATGAAACATGAGAGTTTCATGAAACATGAAAAAATCAAGTTTTCTTCAGCGACCACATAGAACATAAAGTTTTTATTCTCTTGAGCGCTGCACAGTGTGTTTATTGTGTTTATCAGGTCAGATTCCTTATCCGCTCTATTTTCCTGCACATATGCACATTAATGTTCAGAAACAGGGTTTACTTGGCCCAATCATGTTTCTCCAGCAGAAATGTAGCTGTCTTAACTGAATATAAGTCGTAGATACCATCCTCATCATTGTAAACAAATGCACGTCTCTGGGCGTTGCGACAGTAAAAGAAAAAAAAAATAACACTAGCAACCTGTGGAGGCTGCCAAAAACACTCCTAATAAATTACACACAGGGGCAATCATAGCTTGATCATTTTCATATTACTACACACCTACAGTATGACATCTTTACTTTAAAAGTGTTATTATATAATAAAAAGATTTGAGGGGAAGCATATTTAGTAGAGTTGTGTTCCTTTAATTGATATCCTTAGCCAACAGCAGAGTTCATTGATGGATCTATTTGTCTATTGCTCACTGTGCCGGATGTACTTTTGTCAAAACAGCTACTTTTTCAAAAGTTATTTTGATATACACAGCACAAATTTTGGAGAAAATGACAAATCTGTGGTTTCCCACTGTAGAATATTTATTGCCTAGCTGTCACTGGTGACTAGACTAGCTAGCACTTTCATTTCCTTGCTAACCTTGCATGATTAATGTGTTATTAAGTTTTTGGTGATTACTTTACACATTTTTAAATTGTGTTTAATGTGCTACCAGAAAATGTGTATCCTCAAAATTACTTGACAAAAAGAATAAAAATCATAATGACAAAACATATATATATCAAAAAATAAGAAAGGAAGAAAGAAAGAAAGAAAAATCCCCTAACCAAAATGTCTTCTGCAACAAACGCAAACATTTGTCACACATTGTTACACTTGGGCTGCCATGCCCTAATGCCCCATGGTGTTGTGTTTTATTGTATATCCCAATTTCCCAGCAGAAACTGCACATGCACACGCTACCAAGTCATAATCAAGTCAGGAAAATTGGGATTCTTGGCCCAGTTGTGACGTTTCAAAATGGCCGCCCGCAGCAGCGTTATCTGTGATTGAGAAGAAATTTGATCCGATAATATCTCAACATGGTTATACAGCCAATGCTTTTCAAACAGCACATTGGACTTTGCATAATGAAGTATTTCCACACCTCTCATTGCTCTGAACATATTCTCCCAAACAACCTCTATTCCTAAAGGATCCTGCTGTACATCACTCATGACAGAGTGCACAGTACGGACTCCCTCCCCTTCAGCCTGGGTCCCACAGCAGCAGCAGCACCAGCATCTCCACATTCAAATCCAACCTGCTCCGGCTACACTGACAGTGAGAAATGGATTTAATAGCCACAGAAAAGCTTGTCAGCAGTCTAAAAAAACCACAGTGTTAGGAGACTTTTTTACTCATCTCTGGATCCCAAGGGTTCTGCAGTGGGAGGGGTATTGGGATGATTGGAAAATACCAGTGTCAACATCTCCTACACTTATTTTATTTATTTATTTTTTCATGTATATGGGTTCATCATCTAGTCATTTTGACGCTGTATAGCAGTGATTTATGTTACTGCATTTGATGCCTTTTTGTAAGTCAGTTTTAACCTTATTGAATATATCATGGGAGACAATACTGGAGCTGTCTATAATGTGCGATCCTTTAAAATTGCTGATTGGAGCTCTTACAGTAGCTTGGGGCTTAGAACAAACCAACTGCTAATTACACTGCTGTTCCAAACTAATATGAATTAACTCGCTACAGAGTTATTTAATTATATTAAAAACCTGACTGGATGGCAAAACATTGCCTTGCCAAAATCTCCAACCACACATACCTCTAAAATAAGCATGCCGTTTGACAGAACAAAGCAATCAGGCTTTTGATGCAAAAGAAGGAATAAATAGGGATGGCAAGGCAGGGGAGTACAACATCCCACTGTTTAGGGAGGAAATACTTCACTTTTCAATTTTCCGAAGCAATATCTTCCTAGATAATGTGTTTTTTTTTTTTCTTCAACCTTTCCAAGAACTGCTTGTTGTGGTGTGAAATTATTTCATTGATACTCTGCCTTCAGGTAGACCTTAGGCTCTTGCATACCTACATGAAACTTGAGAAGACCATGTTCTTTATTTTCGGTTCTTTATTATTCTTTATTTTCTTTATTAGTGTTTTAGTTGAGATCATACAGTACTGGAGGCATACTGTACCTCTTCTTTCGAGTACTTAATCCACTATCATTCCAACACTATATCAAAAGAGTTTTTAAATGAAACAATGTGAAGAAGGTAGGGCTGGGGCTCTCAGCCGTAATTGTGCAGAGCCCTATCTAGCTGACGTCTCTCCAGGGGACCAGTAGGCAGCTCAGGGGCGTGTTGTTATATTTCACACTTAATGATGTGCGAGGGATCCTCAGCTCCTATCTGCAGGCCTATTTTAGTCACTGACATTGCCTCTAAATTATACCTTAACAGCAAATGCAGCTGCAGTGCTGCTAAATGGTACATATAATGTTACCTCAGAACCGCAACACTGACAAGTACATACAGATATCGTTTTGAAAAAAACAGGAAGTCTGCCCTCCTACATTGTCCCACCATTAAGCTTTCCATTCAGGCTAAGATTCCAACCCCCCCTCATTTTTTCCCCCTGAACTATGGTAAATTGTTGAATATTATTTACATGTTTACATATATACATATACAAGTGAAAGATAACATATGACTTTAGTTTGCTAAGATGTGTTGCACATAATTTACGCTTGACAGGTCTGAAAAACACAGGCTCAGCAAATTAGGCATCCTTTTAGTGACATTTTAAGAGTAACATATTCGAAAAGGTATGTAAATTAAATTTGTATCCATTTCTTGGGTAAGTATATAAATTTATATCAATTTACTGAAAAAGTAAGAAATCAATAATACTCAAATGGTGCATTTAATGTGATAGTTCATAAATTATTGCCACTTTTAACTCTGGTATTGTCATCTAGAACAGCACATGAGCTGTTAGCCGTTAAATATAATTTACATCTCTTTGGTTTTTCACCAAGCTTCATATCCAAATCACTTTAACATTGCTTGACTCTATCTGAAAATCTACAGCTAGGATTGAAAATAGCAGAAAGTTTTACAATCTGGCTACAATACGCCATGGCCCTGATATGTTTTTAAAGCCTTCTCATGCAGTTCTCATTTGTTTAATGGCTTAGAAAAGCACCGAGTATACTGCAATATTAATCTGTTTTTGTTGCATTGTGTTGGGTTGTTTTTCTAAATGTCATAAACACTGGTAATGAACTTTAAGATCCATGAAAATTAATCATGTTGAGCTAGTCCACCTGAGTGGGCCTTGAATTACTGCTGCAACATTTCAATGTCATGATTCCACAGCACAGCAGAAAACCAGGGCACCATACAGTATTCATGAAAAGGACGTGGCAGTCATAATCCCTCTGTGCTTGTGTCTGACCTTTATCAGAATAAACTGCTACTCAAGGCTTTGACATATATAGTAAAGATGCCAATGTCCCACATCACCTGTCCTTAAACCTACATACATTTCGAGTGCACAGTTGTGTATCAGGTTTCATTAGATAAACATTTTCCTTTTTCTGTCTTCAGGAAGTTTTTCCTTTTGTGTGGAGACATTTCTGTATATCTATTTCTGCACTTTATTTAAAAAAAACAAGGCAATAGGGATCAATGTGCAGGAGGCCATACTGTATTCGGATAAAAGTGCAAACAGGTGTGTTTTGAATCAGAAGTGAGGGAGAGGGTTCTGTTTTGAAATTTGGTGACAACATTCATGTTGGCTAGAGGATGAAATCTGACAATTTTGGAACCTCAAGACCTTCATTCTAACACCAGCAGGCCCAGCGCGGTATCTGCGTCTGAAATAACGTGCTTGTTTAGAATATTAAAGTACTTGCTCTTCAGTCAACTATTATAATTACGTACACTTACTTATGTAATAAACATTTGTATAAAAGATATTATTTGTGCTTTGTTGAATCTAATATTTGAAAACAGTCCTATGAGACAATTTCGCACATTGCTGACTCTGCATGGCAGCGAGATGCATGGTTTGAAAAAAATCCATTTAAATACTCATAAATCCTGTAATGTGACAATCGTAAATTGCTCATGTTTAGCAACCTAGCCTGTCTGATATTGCTTTAAAACAAAGGCTACCAAAAGGGGAAGCTTTCTCACTTGCTGAGCAGAAGACAGTTTGAATTTTGATTCATTATTGTCTGTGGGGGAAGAAGTGTCCATACCACCACTAGAACTTCATTTGGACAAAGAAGGCAAATCTGTGGGGTCTCAATTAGGCTGATGACATAAGTTTTGACATAAAAATCTTGACTAATCTCCCTTTAAAAAACTGCTTGTCAGCATCGTTAGAATTCTGCACTGAAACCAATTGGCACAGCTAGCAGCATGTCACCTCATTAGCTATTGGCTAGCATAACCCACGTCGTAACAAAGCCTAAAATCCTTTTCCAAAAATGTGTAGGGATGATTTTTTTCTCTCCTTCTCCTTCAGCAGAACAAGTGTCTGGCTAAGGAAACCACTGGATTACAGCCTGCTGCTTTGCTCCCATTAAAATGTTACAGAAAGGAGTCCATCATTAGCAATTGAATTGTCACCTGCATCAATGGTATTTCAATCATTAGCCCTGCTTGCTCCTGCCCAGTCACAGTATCAAAGACTTTGGTGTAATCAACAAATGCTGTTTTCTCATGTGGCTGCATGTAATGGCTAACTGCACTGAGAGATTGCCAGTCCATAAATTGCGAGTCCAAATTAAACTCACTGCCAGCACAACTGAGCTGCCTCCTCATAAGGAACTGTGGCCTGAACCCACAAATGCAAAACTGTAATCCGCAGGTAGAAATAATGGGTGACTGAGAACAAAATGAAAATGAATGACTCCGGTTTGCCGCTTAATTTAGGCAACCACTTTAACTCTTGGGAAGCTGCTGTGGCTGCACCTTCACAGGAACATGGACATTTTGACAGCTCCCCAGTGACCTTCACCCAAGCTCAGGGACAGGGAATTATGGCCTGAGCAGCCCTGTGTGAAAGCAATATATTTACAGTTCATAATGTCATTTCCCCATAGGCAGAACAGGGTCTACCATTGCACTAATAACACATGAAAGGCTCTAATATGAAATATGAAATGGGCTGTATGCCTCTTTCATGTAAAACTGTCCAGACATTTATTAAAATACAAGTCTTGTTAAAAAAAAAAAAAAAGAATTGGAATGAACAAAAATCTAATGTGGTTGGTGTCCCATCCTATGAGGGACACTGACCAGTCAATATAATTTTTGGCGGTAAAACAGCTGAAAATGGTATTATTACATAGTGTCTTAGCCCAAAAGCATTAGGCTTATGGGTTTAAATTACTTCAAAATCAATAATATACCCTCAGTACATTAGCTTTCCAACTTCCGGGTGCACCCATTTGCTTACTTAATGGTTCAGTTCTAATCACAAGATAGTTGGCAAATTAATGCTAACCAACCCGTAGTTTAATGCACATTCTTCATGCATGAGGCATACACTTAGTTTGATTAATCTACTAATCGGCTGCAAAAAAGCATTATATTTAGTCCAACGCAGTGGTGGTATAGTCACAGCCATGGCAAAAAGAACAATATGAATGAAGTCTGAAAATTAGAGTTCATTTCATCCCAAATCTCACTTGGTGATACATTCGCTCTGCTGCAATTTGCTGAGAAAACAGGGACTGCAACACACACATATGATTAAACTCCTCATGTAACTTAATTGTACAGGGAGATTTCAGTGAGGCGTGTGCAAAAATACACATATTAAGATGATAGAGATCAGAAAGAGAGAAAAAAAACATAGATTAAAATACTGAAGGGAGCAACCACAAAACAAACAATTACTTCCATCTATAATTCATGAGAGGTGTAAATGCCACAGGAGACCAGGGGGTGATAAATTTCATAGTTTTACCCCATGAAGATGTTTGCAGCCTGCTTCAATGCAGAGTAATATAATTCTCCCTTTAACTGTCCATTCTACTCAAGACAGTAGTGAAATTATTATTATTATTATTATTATTATTATTATTATTATTATTATTATTATTATTGTTGTTGTTGTTGTGCATATTTTTTTATTATTTTTGGAGGAAATACTCTATAATATTGGTATAAATATAAATATCTCTTTGTGTTTTATCTGACCTAACTTTTATAAAAAATACAGTGGATACATCCTTCAGTATTTGGACTAGATTTGATTACTCACTTCTTGAATTATGCCTCATGTTTGTCATGTCTGACTCAGATACATCTTGAGATTATTAAGACATAATGGTTTAAAGGAATCGCAACATGTTTAAACCAATTTCTACCATTTCTTGTTTTGTTTATTAAGTGCAAGTCCTCTGCCTGTGGAGTAATCTTGATACCAATGGGCTTTGTTTGCCGAAAGTACACTGCAGTGAAAATGTGACATTGTCGTTACCAAACTGTCCAATAACAATCGACCACGCATACTGCACTGCATGGACTACTAGTGAACATTTTAAACTTCAAACTAACTGACCTTCAACATGATGAATGGGCTTACATTCGTTTATTTCAACAGGATCATAGGATTTTGTCAGCTGGCAATGGGCTGATGTAGGAATTTATAACTGCAAATCAACCACCACCGCAGATGTACATAGTCCAGCTTTACTCCGCATTGGTCAATACATGTATGTTGTATTTTAATCCTCCATCAAGACTACATTTTACAGTATATTAAAGCTAAATCACAATAAGGTACTGCAGGTATGTCTATGGGAACAGTACAATAACCCAAAGGTATCATGAGGACTGTGGCCAACTAAACGTCTTGGGAGGATCACTGATATTTGGCAAAAGTGTTTTTACTGTTAAAGCAATTTAACTGGAAATAGAGGCCAGTACTGGTGTCAGCATACTGTATCTCTTCAAAGGTTATGCCATTAGTCAGCCCATGTTTGTGTACAATGTCTGTGGTCAGCGTAGAGCCAGTTGTTTCTAAATTGGCCTTTTTAAGTTCACAACCTGCCAAAATTGCAACAAATTAAAACTTTAAATTGGCCATTGCCCTGGGTTTCCCTGTTTTTTTCCCCTTGGGTCAACATTGTGCATAATTTTGTGCTCTATTGTTCTGTTCTGCTCTCTGTTATTTACCACAACAGTTATTCTGGATGTGTCAACTCTTAAAAAAATAAACAGTTGAAAATAAGCCTTCTTTTGTATTTTTGAGGATCCAGCTGAATGCATTGTTACAGAATAAATGAAACCCAGTGTTGCAAGGTATCATTTTGTCCTTCTGAACTTTCTCTAACGTAATGGAAAAACAGGAATAGTGCAGCCACTTCGATCTTGCTTTGACGTAGGTTTCATCCTCAAGCCAAAAAACAACACTGCACTGATAATCACCAGCTCCCTCATACTTGCTATAGATCAAGTGGGGCAATCTCCCACTGTCTTTCTTTGCCTTGCTATCACTCTAACAATGTATCGGCAATGCACAGGTGATTTGAATCAGGAGATCAGAAGAAAAAGCCCAGGCAGGAAATGAGAGGGGAGGGCAAATAATAAGACTGAGGTAAATGAAGGCACTGCATCCAGAGTGAATCACACATTTCCTGAGATGAGCAATAGAGCAATAGACTCACTTAAAAAGCAATATAGTTCAACTGTAAATCTCAGTCTCATTCAAAGCTCCGTTTCTGCCATTTCTGTAAATATTGTATGACATTACATTGTTTCCTGAGGGTCTTCTTCACATAATATTCACATTACTGCTCAGAGAGAATTTAAGAAACACGCATTATCTCTTTAATGTCCAAACATTTCTTGTGTAAGATCAACCTAAATATTATACAATTTCTTAACAGATTGGAGCTGAGCAGGTAAATTGAAAAAAAAAACTATGAGAACAAACCAGTACAGGCCACTGACCAGAAGAATATGACAACTGTACACTGATGAAAAATGTAGTAATAGTGTAAATAATTCAAACAATGTTAAGTCTTTTGGGAGAAACACTCTATGGGGAATTCCAGCAGGCAAAAATGTATTTTAGCATCATGTTAGTCTCTCCAGAAGAATATGAAAATATTAATGTACTACATGCCGTACAAGAGAAATTCTCTCAATGTAGGCTTGTATCATATTAAACAAACAAAAACAAGGGAGACTCTTAAACCTCATGTCCTCTGTGATTTACAAGGGATTCAAGGCAAAGTTTTATCCTGATCAAGTCCATAAACTGCTCATAGTTGTTTTTAATCATATCAAGTGTAAAGACTATTGGTATCCAGCTCACAAATTAGCAGGCCTGTCAGCACTCAAGGCCTACATACTGCTTTCTCAGAGGAAACCACAGAGGCTGACAAGCAGGTATGAGCAGAACAGAAGATGACAAAGAGTGCTTTATGGGGTTGGACCCAAGGAAATTAACTTATTGCATGTTTATGTTTTCTCCCGCCTAAAACTGACATGGAATCACAACACATTAGCTCATCTGGATGACAAGTTTTTCATGGATACTATTACAAAAATCCATTAGGTCCAGCTGCTAAAAAATAAGCGTAAATTATATTGATTGATAGTGACACATTTCGCTCATTATGATTCATGACACTTTTAACCTGAACCAGAGCAGCATTAGTCTTCCAAGTGGAGCGCTATTTTGCTTATGATTAAACAAGGGACACAAGCAATTTATTAAACAAAGGTGAGCTACTCAGAATGGAGAGGTTAATGAGATGGTGCTTTATTATGATAGAGGAAAGTGTTTTGTTACTGTGTTCAGGTTGGGCTCAGTTCAAATGGTAAAAGATTCAGCAGCAATTGCAAATGTATTTATCATACCTCACCCAGTTTTAGGGAATTGTGCAGTTATGCAACTTGTGATTCATATATTAGTCTGGTGTATGAAAAAAACAAAACATCTTCCGACTCATTTGGAGGAGAAGGAAGCATGAGCAGGGAAGGGGAATATATATCAAAAGGGAACACAAGTCTCTCTTTAAAGAATGGTTCTGTCCCTCAGGACATGTTGGTCTTGAGCGTAATGGCTCTCTGTGCAGACCTCCTGAGACAAATTACCACTGACCCCCATGGATTTTCCAGGGCACACTCGATTGGAAATGGACTATTCAATTTCCCACAGGGAGCCTTGCCATTTCCTCGGCATGCCTCATTGGAAAGGCATTCACTTTTGGATTTTGCCATACGGACAAAAACACTCACAAAAAGTTGCGTCGGTGGCATGATGAATTTCATTAAATTATAATTATAATTAGAGTTTTATTCATAGTACACTGTTAATTACATTCAACTACTGAGATTTATAAAGGCTGATTTGTTTTTGTATTCTCTGTACTTCAACCACAGACTGTGCTAAATGGGCAAAATGTCACACGAAGGAAAAATTAGGTATTACATATAAATTAATCATAGTTTAGCCCCTTTTTTTTCTTTTTCCTTTCCTCTTTGATGGTACCTAAAAGTTATCCCTCATAAATCACCTGTACAATAAGCAGCACTGCAGTCTCCACAAATAAATATTGTGTGCATTTTAACCCATTTCATCATACATACTGAAGCGCTGAGTGTGATTTCATACCCTGGTGTATCATTACAACACCCGGAAGCTTTCTATCGGTGAAGGCCACTAAAATGGCCATAATCCATGATCTAAAAGCTGAAATATAACTAAATAAACAGACATGCAAAGGATGCATTTCAGTCTCAAGTTGAAGTATGGGTATCTCCCTTTTATCTATTTTCTGCTCAGATTCATCCATTCCTTTCTGTGGGCCAAGAAATAGAGTTTTTCATCACTGCAGTCTCTCACCAGCATCGACCAACAGTATTGATCTGGAGCAGATCTCCTTCCACTCTACCTGGGGAGCCAGATGAGCCTGGTTCATATTGATCCAACCTTTTTATTCTACATTCTCCTTCGCCCTTTCTTTAGGTTGGGAAAAATTATATGCTTGTCATCTTTTATAATAAATATACTTTGGGAAAGTCATTGATTAATTGGAAGTTTGCTCTTGCATCTTCTTATTCTGATGACCTACAATAGAAGAAAAGGCTTGACTGTTGCTGAAGCCTGCCTCCAATCTCTGAGAAATGGTCTGTTATGACTGCTCAGAGATGTGGAGGCATGCTACTCCTTATCTGATTGAGGATGCTGGCTGTGAAGCTGAGACTGCGTTAGATGGGCATAAAGAAGCAAAACATGTCTATCAGGAAGCCAGGCAGGCAGTCAGGTCTGATGCATATAAAACAAACGCTTGCTATAAACAAATACACCTAATTTACTCTGAAAAAGAGACACTCTCACGTAACTTGTGGTAATCCTCGCAGTGTTTTAATTTTCTCTCTCTTCACTATATTTTCCTCCCGTGTCTCCCTCAGTCGCATTATTCTGTCTTATAATCACACTTTATCATGCCACTCTTTCCACATAGCTCTTTTCTCCCCCTTTCTCTGCCCCTTTCCTTGTGCTCATTCTTTAAATGCCTCTCTCTGTCTACTTTAAATCCTCCTCTCTTTCTGTGTCTTCCTACCTCCCCCTCAGGAGCAGAATCTGTGGTAATGTACTAATCTGTGGAGCTTTAGAGCAGTCTTGCCAATCTGCCATGTCAGATACACAAATCTAACTCCAGGCAAGTACAGGCCTTTTTCTCTTCACTGCAAGAGTCTGTTTCCCCGTCTCTACTGCAACTAAAATGACCTCACAATGTCTGTGACCTATCAAGTACAATTAGCTTAATTGTAAGAAGCACTGATGGCCCTTTGGTAGTAAGGACAAGTAACTTAGGTATCGTTATGGGGAAGGAAATTAAGTGCTTAGCAGGCAAGTTATGGAATGTTAAAGAATTCACTGTGCATGAATTTTTTCAGCTTGGTCTCACAATTTTGGAAAGTGAGCATGGTTTTTTTAAAATGCAAATAAATGCTCAGTGCATGAAAAGTGAGAGAAATATGCTTTCCCACCACAGAATGCATGAATGAGACCCACAACAGTGGGTTGTCTGGCAACTTAGCCAACCATGACCTGACCTGACCATGACTGTAACCCTAATGTTGGCCAGATTGTGATAGTAGCCTAACCTTAACTGTAACCTTGTCCAAAGTTGTTTTGCTTGTCTAAACTTAGCAATTAGCTAACCCTTTTCATGTGACAGGAGAGAATGCTTGTCCAATTTGTGCTATTGTCATGCAGTCAAATTTCTTGTGGAGGAAACCAATGTTCACATAATTTATGTCTACAACAAATAGTCTGTGTTCCAGAGTTTCTGCTCATTTCAAGAAATTTTATTAGATTGAGCTGTATTTTTCACATAACTTTTGTTTAGACAACCTGTTAAGATGGGCTCGCCAACAAAGAAAACACTGTGTCTCTTACCACACCTGCTGTCTGCAAAAATTCTGGAAATATTTCCAATACTGCTAGCCAATCAAATGTGATAAATTAGCAGTTGAGCAGCATTTTGCAAAAGGCAGTAAAACAGCAAGAATATGATGGCTATAAATGCATGTATAAAAAGTATTTTTGAAGTATCTACATTAACCCTAGTGTATGATATTGGACTGACACATGTCAGTCAGTAACATGTCAGTGACATTAAATAAATATCAGCATCCCCACTCATCTTTATGCTATCAACTATCGCTCCTGCTAAAATACATTGTTAGTGCAATTTCAGAGCATTCACACCAATTAACAAAGAGTAGGCTGGCTATATGATTGGCAAAAATAGTAAGATTTCTTTCTTTTATTTATTATTGCCCAGCAGAAGTTCAGAGAGGTTAAAATTTTATGCACAGGAGTGGCTGAAGACAGAGTTTGGTCTGTACTGATCACATAATATCACAAAATAAATTTCAGAGTTGATACATTTATCAATGAAAATTTACAATGAAAACACCCAAAACATTAGCTAATAAATCAAGTAACAAATTACCATTTATGCCATGGCCAAAGTAGAACACTTTTGAAAACATGTTGAAAGTTATGCCTTTGCCATCTGCTGCAATACTGCTAACTTTAGAGCTGGTCTCCAGTGAGCACTCACATGCGTGGCCCTGACATATCTGGCGTTTCCCTCTTTATGGATATGGGTCAACATGTCTAAGTCATATGGACGATGAAAACTATTGAAACTACAGGGGATTTTTTTATTTGCATACTGCATTTAGTGTGCTGTCTCTGCTAGAATATTATGATAAGGCAGACTAGTTTTTTTGTGCATTGCTTGTCTGTCCAATTCAAATGACATCATGTCTTATCTCTGTTCTTTACTGTAGCCTATCTTACTAAAATAATTACGCCTACAATTATTCATCACCAGTCCCCCTTCACTCTAGCATCCATCATCTTTTTCACACTACTGTTTTGAAAGAACATGAGTAATAATATGTGTAAAATTAGTTCTGATAGCATTTCAATGGCATTCACTGACTCCCTGCATATATGCAGCCACTCAGTTGTTGCTGGAGCAGCCTACTGGTCTGTTGGAGAGGGACCATTCAAACTTCAGAGTATCAGCCCTGTGGGATATTTCGGCTGGGGATAATGAGGGTGTTTTGTGTCGATAAAACTGCAAAAGCAGTCAATATTTCTAATGTTAGGTTGTTTTTTTTTTTTAGAATTTTCAAAATGTAGGACTTCAAAGATCAAATATTTAGCAAAGACATGGAAGAAGCTGAGCATTGCATGGACTTTCACTGCTGGAGTCATTTAATTTTTAAATCCCAGTGCCCAACAGCACAGGCCTGACATTTCTATGTTACTGTGTTTACGGGAAGAGCCCGCTTCCTTTGACAAATGAATCACGATGACAAATCATGATGAAGTGAGGGATGAACTTTGCAACTTCAGCTGGAGTTTGCAGTAAAATCTTAGCAAAGAAATGTATAAAAGCTTGAAAAAATATTCTGAGGCAAAAAAAAAAGTGGAATTGAATGTGAACAAGACACCTGCAAGATAGAACCACTCAAGCTATCTTCCTTTACTTCCATGTTGACTTTTTCTCTGTGAGGTACTCTCAAAGATGTTTTTTTTTTTTTTTTTTTTTTTATCTGACTGAAAATGCAATGTGGTACAGAAATGGACAGACAGGACCACTTCTTCCTGTAAGCACTGGGATTTCACTTCACTCGCTTTTTTGAAAGCTTTGCCTGCTGGAGGAGGGTGGCTGTCATACAGATTGTCTTTAGTAGTAGTATAGTTTATATTCACAAATACTGATTTATTTTTAAGCGCTGAGCATTTCTTTTTAAGTCACCTCAACTAAGCTTTAACGCCACCAAGTGTATTAGTAAACCAATCTCAAATTGAGACTTAATCCATGACCAAAAGCCTGTACTCTATACAGAATAGTATGATTAATTGTTCTGCAAATGGGAAAATATATATTTGAACAGTCATTTCATATAAAATATCTATCTATCTATCTATCTATCTAGAATATATATATACAGTGTGAGCTTTCAGTCAGGCTCAGTCAGGTTGGGGTTTTCATGCCAGATAGAGATGACATTACCAGTATGCCAAGACCTCAATAACTAGATATAATCCCGATTCAGTTTTTGTTGGAAATTCTGAATTCTGAGTCTCATTTTCCACTGCCATTACTATAAATCAGAGTTGCTAGGAGTGATTAGTGCCAAAAACAAGCATGCCACACTATTACAGATCCACTTTTACTTTGGAAAGTCTTGATGCAGGTGTTTTGTTTGTTTTAACCATACCATCCAGCTCACGGGGAAGCATGAATTAACAAGAAAAATACTGATCCCATAGATATCTTTAATATCTAAGGTTAATACTAAGAAATTGTAATCCTAAGGGAGGAAGTGGACCTGAAAGAATCCCACTGACAGTCTTCAGGTTTCATGTGAAACTACAAAGGCAACATCTGTTGTTGAATCACTGCACACCACATGGTATTGTGTTACCTGTCAGATAAAGAAGGCAGGCAGCTCTTGACAAGTTGCATGCTGACATGCCGTTCCACATTATTTTTAAGAACCTTCTGCATTCTCAGTGCAAAGTTTCATGTGTTTCAGATGGGCTACTCTTGGCTACAGCGATCATCCTAAAATATAAAGCACTTTTGACTGTTATTGTAAACTGAAGACTAAGCAGTTTTCCAAGAAAAGAGGGAGAAGTGAGGTTTTAGGATTCCTCTGAGCTGTAAGAAGCAACATCTGAAAGAAGGGGGGGATTTTAACGCATACTTAAGGAATAACCAAGCCACCGTTGATGATGGCAAGTGTAATCCCTACCAACAAGTCACAGAGAATAATGTCACTGAGGCAGCGCTTCAACAAATTCACAGTAAAAAGTTGGATATGGTACAGTATAATCACTTGGATTCAAATGGACAAGCTGTATAAAAGGTTACAGATGTTAACTGCTTTATATAACAGAATATTCACCCTGTTAATGTTCATACTTTCCTTTTCCAGTGTTTATGGGATGAAGAACTAAACTTTTGAGCTAGTGAAACTTTGGAGAGGGGAAATTATGCTGTATTCAGTCCTTGGCAGTTATATAGTTGCTATTCCTTTGCATAACATTGCCCACTGAAGCATCTTGTTGAAGTTAACGGGTGGTACTTCAGTCCCACTTGTATCAAGTGGGGCACTACATTGCTTTATCAGTGTCTTTCACTGACCTCACCGCACTCCTACAGTAATTGCTCACTGAGCTGCGATGAAATTTAACCATAATCCTTTAGTGTTGCTGGTCAAAAGGAATGCAAACAAATGCACACATTCCTAGGAGATGCTTTCACCTCCAGTTTAACTCAACATGGCCTGGGTTAGATGATACATCCATATTAGAGCAGGGTTGCAGCACTGTAAGGTTTCATGTTTGGCTTTGATCACGTCTCCACATTCTTGGTTTTATCTTGGACTTTGAATTTTGCTCAGTTTTGCCTGGGCATATTATTATTTACTCATATAATATTAAACATTTTAGTGATATTTTTGTTACATGAATTCACCAAAGCAAATAAATTCAAATAAATCTACTTAATGTAATGCTAATATATTATTTCCACGATTAGCAGAGTAAACAATTATAATGGCATTGGTTTCAGGCTCATCAAAGTCTGGGGCCTAAAGTATTTGCTCTCTGTAACATGAAAAAAAATAAATAAATGGGGCAATCTGGGCATTCATTTAGCTTGACACTAATATTTAATAAAATTGTTTGTGAAACATTGCACATCAAGTGCAAACTAAAACAGGAATTTCCTTATCCACTTTCCTTATTGCAGTTCATTGACAGAAAACCCAGGGAGAGCGGATGTCATAATGAAAAGGGACAATTTCCATCTTTCAAAAGTGAAAGCAATTATATTAAAAAGTATACTAATTTAGAAATAGCACAGTTGTACCTGTAAGCCTGTCTGTACAGCCTGCAGGCCCTCTTAAGCTGCACATGGCAGTTCATTGTGATGACAGCAATTAAATACCCTAGTTATTTGTATGCCAGTGGTATTATGACTTATCCAATGCCCTGCTCTCTGGAGCTGGATGGAAATGAGGTTTTAGGAATCCAATGTCAGTTCACAAGCTAACTGCAGCACACACACACACACACACACACTAGCCCATTCTCGAAGGACCTACCCATGAAAAAGAGGATAAACCATACAAGTGGAGAACGTGACACAAGAGGACCTCAAGAGAGCTCAAAACAGACAATGAGTGCAAGCCCTGTCATAACTCACATATTTATTACTACACTAAGGTGGGGATATGGCTTTGTGACCGTACATAACTTCTCTGTGTTGGCTCCACGCTGACAAAAGGGACAACTAGCTTGGGCCCAAATTAGAAACAGTGTGCGATGTCGCACACTGTTTGCCGCATCAGCATTCTCTCAATCTCTCCCTGTGGCTTGCCTTCTGCCACATCTAAGCTAGCTGTTTGGTGGAGTGTAGTAAAAACCGAGTGGTATCAGATGATGTCCTATGCAATACTACAGAAGCTAGACTGCAAGTGTGTATTCTGAAAGATTTTCTAGTTAAATTCATAATTCAATAACATTTGTTTTATATCACAGTGTGAAATCTTATACCAAATGTCCAGTCTTCATCTATGCTCGAAAACATAATTCTTAATGATTTTTTCCAACCTTGTTAATATCGCAAATTGGTGTTATCATCAAGAACAGACTTTCAGTCTAACCAATTCATGAACAACATGGGTTTCAGAGAGGGCATCCACCAATTTCAGCTCAAGTTTTGATATTACATAAAGCAAACTGGTGTACATTAGCAGAAGCATTAACAATCAGTGTTACCAGCAGGACTAAGCAGAGAACACTTACCTCAGAAGATGGGTAAATGACCATCCACCCTCCCCCAAATGTGATTGATAATAGGGAATCATTTCAATTTCATGTGTATTTCACTTAAGTGTAAGAAAGAATAGTAAATGTAGTATATGGAGCCTTTGTGTATCACTGCAGCTTACAGCAATGTGATGACTGACATTACTTAACTAACATTCCTGTGCAAATGGTAGAAACTTAACTCTCTCTACAGAGAATACATTATTGTTCATAACATCCACTGTTGTGCATTTTGGAGCCTTACCTGTTCAGTTGATGCTTCACAAGTATATGATAACAGATAACATTAAATGTACCACAGTATTCGGTCAAAAGAAATTGGAAATGTTGCATGTTGCTGAAAAGCATTTGCAAAAGTAGGTATGCTAGCAGCACAGTCATGTAAATATCAAAGAAGCAATAATGACAAATGAAATCAATGCACATATCATTTTAGAATGTGCGTGGAACACTTGAATATCAGAGAGCCAAATTTGATATTAGTCAATATCACAAGTCCAATTTTTTTTTATTTGATAAAATTGAAAAGCTACCACTAAAGGCAATCCTGCAACTACTGTAGCAGAGGAGATAACATTCAAGTTTCCCACACATCACAAAGCTAGTGATGACTGCCTAAGTTTGACTTTACTTGATAAACCAACTTGAAAGAATCACAAAGTTTTACCTTGAATGCTCAGTAGGGACCTTAGAAGCCAAGCTTCCCCTCTCTGCCCTGAGGAGGAGAGTCAAACGGCAAAGATCAGAAGTCCACTTACCCCAAAGGGAGAGGTGAGGATCACAGCCAGGATGGGAGGCCCACAACAAAATGATCAAGCCTTGCCCACAACCCAACACCCATCAGTTGTACAAAAAGAATGTAGTTACCGCTGGGTGGTGTTGTGCTGGCACTACGACAGCAACTATTGTGTTAATATTCCCATGTGAGTCTCATTTATGATTCCCATGCAAGGAAACAGGTGACAGTACAAAAGTGTGAGTGCAAAGCAGAAGCGGCACCTACCTTGAACACCCTTCATACACATTATTATTGAAGAAAGCAATTTAAAATGCCAATGACTTTATATACTTCATACAGTATATAATGCCACAAACACTGCAGTCATAGTCGGATGAATACATAAAATTAAATAAATAGTACCTTTACTTTTACCTATAAGATTTGGATGAAATGTTCCATGTAGAAAGCAGATTCCAGACAAAAAGGGAGAACAAAAGGAGAGGAGACACCAATAAGTGTCATGGACAGAGGACAGGAGAAAGAGGCTTGATGGCTAAATATATGCGCAAATATAAGATAGGGGATGTGTGACTGTAAAGAGACTAACAATGGAAGGTTGCTACAAATAAGCAATATTTTAATCACTGCTCTGCTGCATGGTGGAATACGCATTAGCCATACGAATGAGGATGAGGCAAATAGCTGACTTAGAATGGACAGACTGTCAGATTAGAGGATCTCAACATGCAGTCCAGCGGCGAGGACAAAGAAAGATTAGCTTAAAATTTCACTGAGCTATATTCCACATTCATGCATCATATCTTATCTCGGTAATGTTAATGTAAACGTCCCTTTACTTCGACCACATAATCGTGAAACAGCAGAATGTAGATAAATAATTCAACTGTAAATAAATAAATAAATAAATAAATAAGTTTATGGAGAGAAGTGACATGGCTGCCCAGCAGAGTGGGGAGTAGAATGCCAAATGAGCTTGAAAAAGGGGTCATACCAGAAAAAAAAAAAGTCACTGGGAAAATGAAAATCAAGTAGGTCATTCAAAATAACTGAAATGACAGCCCATATCTGAAGCTTCAAGCCTGAGTACCCCAGCTGCACAAGAGTTAGAGGCAGACATTTCTGAGCACAATGGGAGCAGGAGGAGGGACAATGGAGGAAAGAGGGGAAAAGGAACAGAGCCCATACCTTGGTCGCCCATCATCAGGTGTGCCAGACCTTAAAGGAAAACAAGAGCACAGTCAGCAGAGAACAAGGGATCATGGGAAAGCTGTATGACACTGACACACAGGCATCTCTTTCAGTGCAGATGTCTGTGTTACTTGAGGAGTATCGGGAGAGGGGAAGAGTGGGACGGAGAGAGAGAGGAGGGTGCACAGACAAGGTTAGCTTGATGAGCATTTAGTCAACCGGAGCGGTTGCAATGCATCATCGGTGACTTACTAGAGATATTTCAGAAATCAAAATTCAGGTTGGCTTATTTTTCCCAAATGAGAAGCCCACACAGACCCTCAACCCACCTACCAATCGATGACCAAACCCCAAAACAAATATAGCTACAGTGTTTTGTTTTTTTTTTAATATATTGAACCTCAACACCTGTAATGTATCCTCATATGAACAATGGTAAAATATCCACATAACAAAAATGAAGATGGGTTGGAGATGGTCTGGTCATCCTTTGGACTGAGGCACATGTGTACAAATAGCATACATTGTACTGCATTCATTTGAATGACACTGTCTAATGAAAATGCACAATCTAAAGAACATTTTATCACACTTTGAATTGAATAACTGGAAACAGAATAGGAGTACACAATAGGCTCTAGGTACAGCATTAACTGCTTTGTATTGCCTGGCTGTTCCATCTCTAGTGCATTAAGCATACTATTGGCATTCAGGTGAAAACATTTTAGTTATAATTTAATTCTCCAACACTATCAAATGACACCCACATCACTGGATTAGTGTGGTACACTACTCCAGTCAGTCAGTCAGTCTGCCTGCTAGCTAGCTCTCTGGCATGATCCAGTCCTTGTTTATTGAATTAGCTGGAACCAGCATGTGATGACCGATGTAAATTAAACTGTCAGCTTCTTCTAGCTAGCTCACCTGTCCACCACCACAATATTTAAACATGCTGTTTTGATGATTTAAAGCACAGACTAAAATTCTTCAGTGAAAGGGAAGTGGAGCACCTGCAAATAGCAACTTACGATAAAGTAATGATCTAAATTTTAGCATATTTTATAGAAAATTAGGTTTTGGCCTATTACATTAGTTTTATAGAAATTTGCATAAGTTAATGCAAATTTAGCTATTATTTACATTTTATCATCCTTAATGATTAATTTGATCAATTTGTTTCTTTATTTCAGGTTAATACACTATCCAGTCAAGATGTTGAATCCAGGGTTGTAATGAGTTGTAAAGCTGTTGAATTCCAATCTTAGTTTGTTCAAAACTACATGAAAGACATGCTTTAGGTATTAGTTTGATCAAATATGCAAATTCATATTACAGAACATCCTCTGGGGGTATACATTTTATGTAAAGCACTGTGAACATAATAAATGTATGTACAATCATAGGGTGCCCTTATATTTCCCATAAATAAAAAAAAGGCATAAAGCTGAACAATTTCAAGATTACCTTTGTTAAATGCCAGAGAAACCTCTGTTCAGTGGGTTTAACAACATTGGGCTTGACCTTTTGTACAGCATTTGCATTATATTTGTTTGTTGACCTAGACAAATGATTGCATTTTGGGAAAATAAATTATATATCCAGTATCAGAGAATGATGCACATCTGATTAATCACTTACCATTCCAGTAACACCAATGGATCACTATCAGTATTGATATATTTGCTTACATTTATTTGAGGACTCTTAGCCGTGAAAACATGAAGGCATACAAAATATAGCAAGAATGGGAACTAATGATTAATATACCCACCTTCAGCATAGTGGTCTTCTGGAGGCACGGACGGGCAAAGAGAGAGAGAGGAAGACATTCATTAAGCAGCATGCAGACTAGTACTGGCCGTTGCATGTTGTCACCATGCAAGGCATTAAACATCACATGCAAGTGCCGCATTGTTACCCCAGCAGAGGAAAATCTGATTTCTGCAGAGGCCTTCACATTTTGTTGTCTCTGTGCAATCATTACCTGTTTTAGTAATTTATATGACTCTGATTTCCTTTTCTGGTTAAATTTGCTGTTTTCACTTTGAAGTTCACAGCTCTGACAGTACACTGACCTGGAATACAGGACAGAGTTGTGGTTGTGGCTATAAGCCTATTTAGGCCTTGACTGAATTAGCATGATCCCTCTGAATACTATTACAGCATGATACTTAAGTTAAAGAGATTTTTTCTGTAAGGATGTACAGCTTCTTTTTTCTTTTCTTGTTTTTTCCTCTTTTTTTGTTTGTTTTTCAAATATATGGTTGGTGGCAGATGTAAAATTATACTTCCATTAAAAGTCCAAATAAACAGTACTGTTCATAAGGGGTTTATGAGAAGCTGAGGGGCTGTAAGGCGCATACTTAGGCTCAAGGCTGATTTATTGAGTTACAGCTGATTAAATCCTTTATTCATTTAACACATTTTCAACCAGGTCAAACTGATGGGTATGAGAACAACTTAATTCAACAGAAACTGTGTAGAATGGGCAGTGTGTTTACTGTTGTTCAAACTCTATTCAGGTGATTTGCTCAAATGATTGAAAGCAGCGACCAGTGAGTACATACTGGCAAGGGGAGACTGCATTCCTAAAAAAACTGACTAAAGACTAATTTTGACAATCAAAGTGAGGTTTGTGGAAGTGAGAAAACATCGCCATGTGAAATCTGTCACTCTTGTAAAGTTGATTGGGAGAATAATAATGTTGCTACATGATACCAAATAGGTGTGATAAAATTCATGCTGCCAGTGGGAAAATAAACTGATTTGACAAAATGATGTGAACAGAGACATGCATCAACACTCAAATGAGAGGGTGTAAAAGCCCACAGACTGCCTATAAAAAGAACAAAAAAATAAGTCAGTCAACATTCTGCTTCACTATGAATTGTTTAAAATGAGCTTATAGACTGGTTCCTGATTTGCAGTAATATTTAAATATTTATAATCACAATACCAGAAATATACAAAAATGCCAAAATAGTAAAAACATAAAAGTTAGAATTTGATAATACACAATTTTCAATCAATATATGATTTTTCTTATGATTTATTTTTACCAAAATGATTAGAATAATAAACTGAAAACACCGTCCAGAAAATGTGAACATAAAGACAGATAATAACATGCAAACTCTAAATATTTGTCCCGCCCAAAAAAAAAAAAAAAAAAGTAATACATTCAATTATTGTAACTGTGTGCTTGTTTGTATGGATAATAAAGTCCAGTTCTCATTAGAAAACAAATTCCTACCTCTTTAAAATGGTTTCTTGCCCAGATTCAAACGATTTATTGACCAAAAACTTACCATCACCTCTGGTTCCCCTTCCAAATCAGACACCATGCACAAAACCAAATACCAAATCATCATTTTGTGAACAAATTACAATAAAATAGTACAATCCACTTTTTTAATTAGTTAACAAGATCAATTTTGCTGAATATTGTAGGATATAATTTGGTTTACACACAATGTCTAATAGTGGCTGAATAATGTGAAATACTTCTGACTTCATATCATCAAATACAGTAGTGCCTCATTTATCTCCAAGCCCATCAGGAATGGAAGTTTTTTGGGAAACATACTGAGATGTACTGAAACTTTTTTCAAAAAATGAAATCTGCACGCTCACATATTCTGCAATACCATGTACCATTTAATTTAATAAAATTTAAAAGGTTTCATGTATTATGTAGAATGTATTTCTTCAGGTCTGGATGTCTGAGATTTAGATAAATGAGATGCTACTGTAAAAAAAAATAAAATCAAAACTGTGCACTTTGTTCACAAAAAGGTAGCTTGATGATGAGAAGCACACTGCTGAAAAAAGCATTCTGACATGGCAAGCATTAGCTGGAAGTTGCATAGTGACCACATTACCAATGACAAGAGAAAAGCAAAGAAGGAAGACAGTTTCCTGGTGTCATGACCTCAAAGAGCGAGTTTGACTCATATATCATGCCACAGAAATAAATAAATAGCTCAGTTCCCTGAGGTGTAACTGTAGTCTTCATTGCATTTGTCATTTCAAATCAAATGAGTGACAATGTTTTTGACCTTGTTTTTTTTTTTTATTTCCCTTCCTCTAATTATTAAAAATCAAATTAAATTTAGATTTAGAGGTAGAATGATCGCTTTATGATTTTTAATCAAATACAATTTGAGAGGAGTGCAGTTTAGAGTATGCATAATTTATAATCTGTTTGTGTAGAGCAATATGTTACATCACTGACAGAGATCTGGAGTTCAATCCCAACGGTGGACATGGAAATGAGCAGTAAGCCTCCCCTTTCCAAATGTGTAATATATAGGAAACAAAATATCAGGCCCCAATCCAAAAATGATTTGATGAGGGATTAGACTAGATCTAGTTCATGTAGAGCTTGTATACAATGGTTTAAATATTTCCTCAAATTCAAGCTCAGGAATCTTGTGAACACGAACATGAAATGTGGTTTCCTTTGTAGTATTTTGAAGCAAAGAAGCTTTCCTCTAACAACAACATCACCTGGCAGGGACCATTAAAACAAGCCCCCAAATCATACACACTTTCTTTCACAAATGTACCCAGCTGGTTACATCCTAATCCAGAGACGTAAATCCATTTAATCCCCCTGACAAAGTGATCCCAATGCCATTGTGCTAGTAACACTACACCAAAACGCACTCAACTCTCTATCAGACAGTCTACAGCTGGTAGACGGTCTTGTGCTGTTGATCTTTGTCAAACAGCAGCACGTGCCGCACGGCCCATGGAAAATAGCTGCAGCGTTATATCTCAAGTTGATATCTCACTGCAGCAAACATCTGGCTTGTGTCAACAAAAATCTCAGTGACTGTAAAATAAATTTGCCAATCAACGCTCCTCTACATTTTACTTCCCTCAGACACAAATACCTCAACGTAACCTTGACCCTCACACACAGCCTCCAACTACAAGCTCAAACCTGTTACGACTGATTAACACCAAAGTGACAGGTGGTTGAATGCCAAGCTAGCAGCCCTCAGTTCACCATAACAGGCCGTTCTGCAACACGCTACGATCAGCGGCACCAT
>OMKZ01027373.1:0-11723 GCA_900302535.1 Neoniphon sammara
TTACAGCTTCTCTCCCACTCCTCCACTGTGTAACACGCACGTGCATGCACATACACACTTCTGCACACACACACACACACACACACACACACACAAACATATACACACCCAGAGAGGGGCCATGACAAGGCTTGGATCCAAAGTGCTTGGACACAGGATAATCTCTGGCCATTCATGCTCACATCTATGAGAGTTACTCCACAGTGAGTTGAAAAGAAAGAACAGAGACAGAGGAGGAGGGAAAGAGAAAGAGAGAGAGAGAGTGAGTCTGTGGGGCGGGACAGTCTTGACAACATCTGCAACTGTTCCGTGACTGCTCACCTGTAAATCCCAACCTGGCATTTGTTACTGTCTCACACACACACACACACACCTAGACACACAAACATACGGAGAGAGAGATAAGGGTCTACACTTTGGTCATCCAGAAATTCCACAGGGGACAGCAGTGAGAGACTTGGGAGCCGGGGCGAGAGAGAGAGAGAGAGAGAGAGAGAGAGGGAGGAGGAGGAGGAACTGGGGGATGAATGGACAGATGGATGGATGGAAGGAGAGAAGACAGAATGACAGGATGACAAAACAGAGTTAGGGACACGCTCCAGTACTGTGTGACAGCTCGGCAGGCCCGCTGGGGAAAGAGGGGAGCAGGGAAGAAGGTAGGAGGGAGGAGGGAGAGAGGGAGAGCGAAGGAGGAGAAGAAGCAAGAGGTCAAACATCTGTGGCTTCTCTTTTCGGTGACTTCCATCACGGTGTCAGCGGTGGGAGAATCAGGGAAATCAGGGATGTAGAGGAGAGTAAACCAAGCAAACCTCACTTTTACCTATACAAGATGAAGTTAATCCACTTGTTTAAGCAGATCTTTGCGATATTAATTCCTAAAGGTTAGCTTCAGTATTTGTCAGACCAGCTCAAGATAAGAAGAAACTGTGAATTTTCCTCCACAGAGAATACAAAAGGCAAGAGCATCCGTTTTTCCTGTCTCCATGAACACCATGTTATCACAGGTCAGAAATTTTAATCACGGAATTTCCAAGGTCTGAGTTCAAGTGAATGCAGCGTTAGCCAAGCTAGCAGCAAAATGATGCGGCTGTATACAAGGCAATGCATTATCGTAAATGCTAAATAAAATCTGAATTGTTTTCCACCACTTTTTGGTTGGACAATTTCAAAACATATTTGACTGTGCTTTGAGTTTCCCATTTTCAAAAAGAATGAAATGAGGCTTTGAGGCTGGAAATGTGTTATTATTTTAATGAAACACACAAATCCTGATCATAATCTTGACATTGCAATACCTAATTGCAGATATAATAATGCAGTAGGCAGAGAAAGGCTAAAACTGAGCATGTCCTATCCCTTCAAACAGTTTCTTGGTACCCTTTCCATGCTGTGTAATGCCATACATCCATTTTTTATACTAACTTATACCTAATCAGAATTGTGACGGCGCTGGAGCCTATCATGCTGTGCACTGGGCAGAAGGCAGGGACACACCATGGACAGGTTGCCAGTCCATAACAGGACTAACACACAGATACACTCACACCTGAGGGTAATTTAGACTCTCAAGCCTAAAGATTTGGATTTGGATCTTTAGACTATGGGAGGAATTGATAATCCCTGTAAAAAATTGACCTGACTAGAGTGAGAGATGTGAGTATATGAGTATAATGAATTGAGGTTTAGTGAAATGTGTGGATACTGGTTATTATCTCAAGTTTTTGTGACTCAGCAATTATATCTTATTTGATGTATTTGTATTAATACATGCAGATTCATTTGTGGGTTTCTGTTCTTACATGACTGAAGCCCTGAAATATGTTTTGTGTTCGTATCAGCTTGCTTACCTAAATCAAGGTTTGAACTGGGCTTTATGATCAAGCCAAAATCTCCCTGTGACTTAATATTGTCCTGCTAATACCAGACCATATGAGCAGGGAGGCAGAGCAGCTGTAAGCACCAAATGTATACATAAAAGTTTAAAAGATTTCTGCTCCAACCTACTGTATTGTGCCACTCATGACATCACTGAGCACCACAAGCCCCTGCCTCTAGCAGGACGCAGTGCAAGACATCTGTGATTGAGTGTGTTGTGCGTTCATCACATCTAGGAAGCACAGCCATCACGCTTTCAATAACAAGAAAAGTGTTGATGAGCTAAATATAAGAGGAGATAATAGAGCAAATATAGGCTTTGGAATTGTGGAGCGATTGTTTGGCAGCGCAGCATTTGGATTACAGTGTATGAGGGAAATTGGATAGTTATTATGGCCTTTATGGAGCTCTAAACAACCAGACCCCATTCACTTCAACTGTTTGAGAGAAGGCTGAAATGGAACTGTCTGTCTGTCTGTCTGCCTGTCTGTCTGATGGCTGTATGAATTGACATGGAGGTGAGTAGACAGAATTTGCCCTCCCCATGTGAAATGTTACCGCTACAGCCCTCCACAAGAAGGCGGTCGATTTAAGCTGCTCATGCCTTGCATCTGTCCCTGCTCTCCTGCTCTGCACTGCTGCAAACATCGCCACTGCCTGCTGCTGCTGCTGCACCACATACTCTTTGCCTGCTGCTTGCGGTAATCAAATCTATGCTTTTTTCCAATTGTTTGCCTTCCCTGATACTGTTGTTCACCCTGTCTCTTCCGATTTCCTGCTTGGATACAGAGCCTCCTTAGTATCCTCTGTGGAGAAGAACCAGGCCAAGATATATTTTGAATCCCACACATCATCTAGCCGGTGATGATGATTCCTTCCCAAGAATCAACATTTGCCCTCATCTGTGGCTGTGCTGGGTGTCTCACTCTCAGCTGGCAAAGTCACCAAGAGCTTTTAGATTTTCTTTGATCAGAATGGCTCCACCACCGCAGACCCCAATCCCTTTCTGCTGCTGTCCCCTGTGGAATTTATGGATTGAGATTCCTGCCTCCTGATGCTGCTATTCCCAAATCTGTTGGGGGTTTTCACAATAATGATGAGATCCTGGTCCTCTGCAGACTGAATAGCCACACTGAATTACCCATAGAGTCCAGATGATACGTGAAAATGATGTTCACATTTTCATAAAAGCCTGTTTCTATGTCTGCTGCTGCATCTCAGATGGATTGCTGGGTCATCCCTCAGGATATAATCATTGGGTAGTATGCCCCTTTAATCCCTAGACAGTATGCTCCATGCCTCTATTGGAGCACCCACATGGCGGCTGGTGTCTGGCTCACACACATAGTTTAGAGTTAAATAGTTTGATAGTTAGTTACATAGATAGTTTCACTAGGTACTATATTTCCACAAGGGAGTGTTTACAGTGTAACTTCATCACTCATTCCAACCAAATCAGTTCATCACTCAGTCAGTCAGTAAGTCAGTGACAGACATTCATGTTTGCATGGCTGGCCCTGCAGTTGCAGCCCGGCCAAAAAGTAGAGGCCAACAACGACATCTACATAATAAGTCAGATTTCTTACAGATTTCTTACTTACTTTCAGGCCAACTGTCTTAGGTCTTAGCCCCCATTTTAAACCCTGTCCGCTATCAAGTGGAAGTGCTTTTAGCCTGTCTGAATGAGAACTGCCCAAACATTCCTCATTCTTCTTGCCATCGCCCATTAAATGTTTCCATCCTGTACATCAAGCAGACCTTTAATGTATAGGATGAAATATTGGCATGTTAATGGAGGAAGGAAATATGGGCTGAGATCAGTATGGAGCAGTTGATGGAGGAAAAAAAAACTTCTAGTGGAGCTTCACACAGGGACACAGGGGGCTCGGTTCATTATGCATTCATTGGTCTGTCTTTCTGTCTTTTTTTCTTTCTTTGCCTCTTCTCTTGTCTCTACCATATCTCAGTATTTCTCTGTAACCCTCTAGGGTATAATTTGATGTCGAGATTGGGTGCTGCTGTATCAGCGAGACATAAAACTGACACTATCAAAAACTCATCATGCCTCTCACATTTCTCTGTAACATTGGCCAGCCACACTTTTAAAAGATTAACAGCTAAGAACGCCTCACACTTATCGATCATGGCTTTTTTTATTTTTTATTTTTTATTTTTTTCTCAAAAGGCATCATGGCACCAAGTTCACCTTGGACCCTTGACTTACAATGGAACTGAGATCATATTGTGTGCTTAAATGCCTCTGGGAAAATCAGCCTGGTCCTCTAGAAACCCCAGTCTTTCTTTCCTAGTGGTGCTTAAATTGTCATCACCCATCTGATCCAAAAGGAACATTGCAGATTCTCTTTTGGGGTGAAGAGGTCACACAGCCCCACACAATGCTTTTCAGATGGCTGTGAATTGAAAAGGAGCTTGTGACATTAAGGTGGTTTGGGAGGTGAGACACTGGACATCTCAACAACTGTTTCAGCAGGGCTGTGATTGTATCTCTGACCCTCTCTCACTACAAGATGGTTGGTGATGACTATGGTCTCTGATCAAGCATCAATCTCAGACCCCTAATGATTACATGGCAATCGAAGAGTAGATTGGAGCTCTAAAATTGTGTGTGGTGTCCAGTGTTGGGGGTAATGCGTTATAAAGAAACTGAATACTTACTTTTTGTGGTAACTCAATAATCAATAATCCAAGAAGAACCTCCGTGGCGGTCATTATTTTTTTGATTGAAGACCACCTCGGAGTGGATTATCATACCTATTACACAGCTTGCAGAGCTCCCTCCAGTCCAATGTCAGTAGTAAAAGCAAAGAAACTACAAAAAAAAAAAAAAAAATAGAGGGTGAGTGGTGCCATGGTGTTGCTGCTGAAATGTAAGTGCATTAATATAAGCAGGTTAATTTAGCACAAACAGATATGGAGATGAGGTTGTAGCTTGACAACGGCCTTGACAACGGTCAATTATTCAGAAATAACCGACTGCAGAAAGCCTTAATTGTCCGACCAGAATCAACTATTCAACATAGCCGTGTAATAAATAAAAATGAAATTCCTGTCTGTTGTTTCTGCACATAGGCTGCTGCAGATTCTTGCTGTGTTTATCTCAGCTAGCAAACACTACAGACAGAGATGAAGACAACCTTAATATTGTGTAAGGGTTCCCATTAGTTTGAATTTGTGGGTGAAAAGGACAAGTCTGTCTGTCATTCCTGTTATTAGCCTGCAGTAATATTCTGCAGGAGTTAATTGTGGCTAAAGACAGCTATGCAATACATTGACTATAGTTCTATCTACTTATGTGTTATTTTATACCTTCAGTCAGTATGTTAAAGTTTTATCACTTTAATGTAGTTATTTACTTTTAAAGGTGCACGATGCAAAATTGCAACGGATGGATTAAAATGAGGACCCAATAGAGCATGTAACCTCTCGTCAGACTCAAACATTAAATAAAATGTATAGTGCAGCTTTACTGGAAGCAATGTTGTAATGTAGCAAGTGACTTATCAAAGCAACATTCCCCAGCACTGGTTGTGTCGGCTCTGTCTGTCTATCTCTCTGTCTCTACCACAGACAGACAGTGAGAAAGTTGAGTATATATGTATATCTGTATGATTAGATGGACGGAGTGAGGAAGAGAAGGGCTCAACTGAGTGCAAGAGGAATAAGAGGGAACTACCGTATACAGTCACGTGATTACATGACTATCTAATAAAACAGATGAATGTATGGGTGGAGGAATGGATGGCTGGACTTGTAGAAAAAAGCGGAGCAGAAAGCCCTGTGTGGCGTTGGTCATAAACTGTCTTCATTCAGTAGGAACGCTGGAGTGCTACTCCATTATTTATTCCTCCCTCTATCCACTTCTCACTCTCATCACACTTTGCTATCCGCCCTTAGCTTTCTGTCAAAACTTTAGCTTTCAAAGCAGCGTCTCTGCTTAGACAGTTGCAGTTTCCATAGCACCCAAACAACTGCTGTGTGGACTTTCACATAAATGTGTCTTCCATATAACATGCCAGCACACTTACGGGGCAAAAGTGATGCAACCTCTACCTCCTCTCTCTGCTATGGGGAGGAGGATAGAAAGGACAATTCCTACTGAATTGTCCTTGACCTAAATGATCTCTTAATGTTCTTAGGTGTGAAGGATGGAGATTTCCTGAGTGTGGTACCACTCAGGTCCTCTCTTATCAGCAGACAGCTGAGGTGAACCAAAAGGGCACACAAATCACTCACTCTCTTAACCAAAGTCAAAGCAAACAGCAGCACCCAAACTGCCAATGACTTTAGACAGGCCTGCTTGGTAAAAAAAAAAAAAAAAAAAAAAGTCTCCTTCGAAAGGCCCTCAAGAAAAACAGCTCCCATTGAGGGGTGACAGAATGTATCATCAGATGTTTCCTCCTAGCATCCTGTAGAAAACGCTTCAGGAAACAGCTGCCAAAAATCAACCTCTCTCTAGACCCCTCATGACACAAGGAGATTGCAAACACCTTGATAATAGAATGTGCCAGTCCCTCTCCAGTAAGTGCTGGAGAAAAGAGAGAACACATCCAATTGAGCAATTCATTGGATCAATAACTCTCCAAACACCACTTCTGGAAAACCAACCATTTTACTTTGTAGCATGAAATAGTGGGTTGTGCTTATGCACAGAGGATCAGAGGTCTGCCACCCAACCTGAGCCCAAAGGGAAACCGATCAGAAGATTTGGGATGTTGAACATGGGTCGGGCTCGGTGCATTTTTGGCTAATTTTAATTTTTAAATTTTAGGTTTTGGCCATGCATTTTATTTTTGACATTGGGGCTGCAGCTTGCTCTTCCTTAGAATATTTTTCCTTGGATTCTTTTTGTGTATGTGTGCACATAATCTTGTGTTTAGGTTGGGTATTAACTGATTGGTTAGAGTTGGGCTCAGCCAGGAAATTCGTGGTATGGGTTGAGCTCAGCCATGTATTTCAGGCCCATACAGAGCTCTACCCTGGAGAGTCTGCAGTGTCTGCAGACGATCCTGAATGCAACAGTCCATCTCTCGACCTTGAGAGGCTGAACTAAACTAAGCACCATGCCAATCACTCTGTTCACCTGCGACAGCGCTCCCCAGTATCGAGGGACTGTTCGTGGTGGTGCTGCCATCAGCTGTCATCTCTGCGTACCACGATGCTGTTGTGAGGTCTGGGGCCACCAGAATGATTGTCAGCCTCCTCTGCTTCTCCCTCACCAACAGAGGAGGGATGAGACAGAGGGGAGGGAAAGTGTACAGCAGCTTTCTTGACCGTGGTGCTTGTCCAAACATGTCCGTCCTTAGAACAGGGCATGTCAAGCTCTACTTAGTGAGCGGTGAATCAGACAGTGCCATCCTAGGCAATGCTGCTGTCTCACTGAGGAAAACTATATGATCAGTGGTATAGCTCCTGTCCTATATATGTGGAGCCCCACAGGATTGAATAGGCTCACCCTGATTGGCTGACAACATGCATACACATATTCAGTGTACTGAGGCAATAAATAGCCATGTCAAAAGGTTCCCACTTAGAAGGCAAAGCCCAAATATATATTCTTAGTCTTGTTACATGCTAACAGAAAAATTCATTCTAGGAAACACAGAATGTGCGTGTGTGTCTGTGTGTGTGTGTGCTGTCTAGCTGTTATGAGTGGGTCAATGGCATTGGTACCCACAGAGGGGCAATTGCATTTGGTGTTTACTGTAGGCCAACTGAAGTGCGGACCCAGAGGCCAAAATGAATTACATAACAAACAAAATTATTGAGCTGACATCCCGTGCAGCCGTGTCTTCAGAAAATTTTGTGAACCAGTGAGAGAAACAAGACTCCCAGGGTTGTTTACCTCTGTGATGTTTCACATAGACCAAAATAATCTTGATGCAATTGTGCTGCTCTGCGTGCCTTTCTGCGCTACAAGTCGGTGTCATGTATAGCCTTAATGTGCTGGCACATTTCTCAGCCAAACCCCCACAGTGTCAGGTTCCTCACGCATTAAATGATCTGAATTAGAATTGTGTACCATGTTTAGACGGCTGACACAAGACACTGAAAGCTGCCAAACATGCTCTCCAGAACAACACATGATCCTCAGGCAGGGTTCGGCGTGAGCATGCTCAGTGCGCGAGAAGGTGATTAAAGAGAACAGGCGATTAACATGGGAGTCAGTATGACCCAGGTTACACTGAATAAAACATCACCATCAGTTCAAAATCACACGTGTGCATGAATGAATGCGTGTGTACATGAACATGTGGGAACTGGGACTTGGGGAACTCACTCACCCCATGCTGATCCCCTAAGGTAGGCGGTAGGGGGTCCATAGATTATATGTGTGTGAGTGTGTGTGTGTGTCTGTGTGTGTGTGTGTGTGTGTGAGAGTGAGAGAGAAGGCCTCCTTAGACATCCATGTTCCTTTGAGACGTCTGTGATGCAGAATTACACAAACACACTCACACACAAGCGCAAAGGGAGACAGGGTCAGATGGGAGAGCCCCTTATTATCACAGAAGGATGGTGTATGGGATTGGAGGGCAGTAAGACCGATGTAGAAGCTCCTAGCAGTGGAACAAGCTGAAGCCTGAGAGATTAAAGAGTATGAAAAGAGAGATGAAGATACATATACTTTCAATGTAAAAGCCAGGCGATTACTTATTCATGTATTGGTAAACCCCTGTAGGTTTATCTTCCATTGCCATAACCACTACTTTGTAGGTAGTGAGAAGAAACAGTTCCCATAAGGTTCAATGGCTTTCTCGTCTATCTGTATTTCAACTTTAAGGACAGGCAGCAGAAATGAATCTTCACACCTTCACACACTGGCAGCCTGTCTTGTAACCCCTTTACAACAGCAATTAAAATGTGCCCTTGGTGATCTGACTTATATTGGATTAAATGAGTAAAATCCAGGTATGAATGCACCCTAAGATGCCCTGAAGGCCAAATAATCCAAACCAACTTTTGTGAGCTGGTCAGAGATCATTTGACTACATCAACAACAAAGTGTAAATCCAGTGCATTTTCAAGCAACTTTTAAGAGCTACAAGAGTAGAAAATAAATTTTGCTAGCTGACGCAACTGCATACACAAAACAAACAGGCAGGATGCAGCTTGGATAATAACACCCTTGTCAAAGATGTCAAGACTGTCAAGATACTTGTGACTGGTGAACAGGCAAAAAAAAAGATATTTTCTGCCAATTTTAAATGCCTAAAGTATTATGTGAGGAGGAAACATGCGTGATTATCTGTATTGTGGTGAGAGAAAGAGAAATCGCATTTCAGTGTCTACACCAAAGAGAGAACTAAGTGTGCGCACATCCAGCGAATAAACTTTTGAACAAAGTGCAAGACAAATAAACAGAGAGTCTGCTATTAATATTTATTGGCTTACATATAGAAAGATAATCAACAAAATCTCCTTCAGGCAATTGTAAGCAGCAAGACAAACATTTCTAATAGATGTAGAAATCAAGTCCAGTTACTTACACCTGCTGGTCAAAGTCAGCAGGAGGACCACAAGATGGCAATCACAGAACAGGAGACATGGGAGTGTCCTTCAGTAAATAACAAAAAAGTGTTTTACTGAAAGGTTTTTAACTGCATTGTAAACCATCATTTGAAAAACATTAATAGTCCTTTGAAAAAGCCATTTTTTCAGCTGTGGGTCGCCGCTCCAAATCATGTTGTTTTAAGGTCTGTATCTCCCCATTCATTTTGGAATAACACACTCCCAATGAAGAGCGCGGCAGGGGGTGAGTTGACAGGTCAAACTTGGACGAGCAGTAAATATCACTGTGTGGGTAAAAATCCAAACTATCACTTTTTCTAGCATCCTCCTTGTTTCTGTCACCCACCACCTCCCACTTCCCACTCTCTATATCCACAGACACTTGAGAGGCTTCATGATATATAATTCATTACCCCTCCTCCTTGTTCCAAAGCAGCTAAAGAGGCCCTAGGCTGGGGAGAATAGGCTGCAGACAGCGGTCCTGGTGGAATAGGTGACAGGCCAGATTCAGCTAATTTAGTTGAAGTATGATGCTCCCTACTCCAGGGGTTGTCAGTTGAATTCCCTTGAGATACTTGAGGTACACACATGCTGTAAGATGAATGGCGCTAAGGGGCACTGAAAAATAACAACATAATTAATAGTAAAATAAATAACTAAATAAATAAATAAATGCACAATCATGGGACTTCATGTTCCGTTCAGGAAAGCTAATTAATAGAGTGGAGTGTGACGTGTGCAAACACACAGAGATGCACACACTCGCAGTATCGGGTGGAGTCCCATACAGCGAGATGTTGCTTAAACAAATCCAGCAGAATAGGAGATGTCAGCTGTAACCAGGTGCTGGCGGTTGGTAGATGACAGATAATAATTGCACTTGCATAATATAATGGAAAAAACACATAAAGGTGGATATGGCACAGTTATGAATGAAGCCATGAAAAATGCAGACCAAAACCTTTAAAATTAGGGAGGATTGTTTTAAAATCATCGGTTTGTTGGTTTGTAGCACTGATACTTCCCTTATGTTTATGTTTAAACATAAACACATTCCCAGCATTGATGAACCCCTATAAACTCATCTCTGTGCAACAAAGTTACATATTACTAAGTTTTTTTTCCATGAAAAAAAAATCCCTTCATGCCTTAAAATAGCTTAGATGTAACTCTATACCTTTGGTTTCATTAAGTATGTGCAGATCTATGAATATGCAAATAGTCCCCATCTCTATTCAAATCTCCACCGAGCTCATACCGGTTCACCATCCACTCTGCCCACACAAACCTCCGCTTGTTTTGCGTATTGCTATTGAAGGCTATGCTACACAATAGCAAGAGGTAATATAGGTGTAATTCATCCATAAATGTTCAAACCGGAGGCTGATTCTGAAGAAGAGCAAATTGTACAGGGGCGCCAACAAGTGGACGTATCAGAATGGTAATTTTTAAAATTTTTAATCACTCTCTACAACGTTAATGTAACAGTAATAAAACATGAGACTTTGGCTTGACTGTGTTATCAATCAGCTGTGTGTTGCTAATGTTAGCTAGATAAACCTTGGCCCCAGTCACCAGCTCTGATAACAGTTAACGTGACCGACCTTGGGATGAAATGCTTTGAAAACCATAGAAAGTCTCTGGAGAAAGGCGTCTAGTGAACTTGGTCAATGACTATTGCGTTGGCTAAATTTTAACATTTGTTACAAATGTTACAATTTGCTTCAATTTTGGAACAGGAAACTGCAAACAAAATGTTATTGCAACTGTATCTCTTATATGGTTTCTTGTACATTATTTTTCTTTTACTTTATTGTATTCACAAATATACAATACGTTAGTATTACAGGCCTTGGGGCAAAGTAAAATGGAAGTACTTGGAGTAGTGGAAGGATAGGAGAATAGGAGAAGAAATATCATGGAGAGAATATGAGGAGAATAATCATATTCCATCCATATCTGCAGCACCGCGTTTTCAACTCTGTAAATAGCTGATATAAGGAGAAAAACAGGAAATAGAGATGAGAGTGATGAGGAAGAGATAGGGCATGTTTAGAATGAGAGAATTACAGTATACGTGCACACACACACACGCACACATTCGTGCGCTTGTGTTAAATGTCACTCAGCCATAGTTATATTGAAGTCTGGCTGTGTGTCATTTCCCTAGCAGACAGCAGTGATTGACAGAGTCTGACTTCCGCTGTGATTTACATGACAGCCAGAGACAACCCCCCACCGCACGCACACACACACACACACACACACACACACACACACACACACACACACACACACACACACACACACACACATAAAAA
>OMKZ01027373.1:16162-28660 GCA_900302535.1 Neoniphon sammara
AACTTAAAAAAAAAGAAAAAAAAGTATTTTGTTCATTGCCATCAGAACATGAACGTTCATTGTCTAGAACCATTCGAGGTCATTCTGCCCTCACTACTTAGAGAAAAGAAAGACACTTGCGGTGACCAAAAAAAAAAATGACGTTACCATAGAAACAAGAATGACCAGAAGAAACCTCCCTGATCTTCATAATACATTCTCACACATTCCAGTCAGGACAACTTGCATGTTTGGTTTACACAATTCATTTGGTAAGACAGCATGGCCATCAGTTTTTGCTTTGGCAGAGAATAAATCTGTTTTATGTCCTCCTTGTGCAAACTGAGCATGAGGTACCAATCAGGGAGCACAAAAATTCCCCCCTGCAGTACATAAAGAAGATCTAAGCAGGTGGTAACTGGGGTGGTCGTAGGCAAGCAAAGGCAGCAGAGTTTTCACAGCATGCAGAGACACAGCAGCAGTTCGCACAGCAGCAGACGGCACTGAGTGAGCGGCACAGTGGGTGAGCACCAGCGCAGCTTAAATAGTCTGCCTTATTGTGAAAAGTGTGTGTGATCGGTGGTACAGTGATCATTCTGTTGGATGCAGCAACCTGCTAGAGTTTCTTCACTCAACTTGTGCTGCTCATTACAACTAGAAAACTAGCTTAGGGCTTGACTGGGAAAGTGCACAACACACCACAGAAAACATTTCTATCTTCAAAATTAGTTTCTTAGGAAACTTGCTGCTACGGAAAAACATAATACATAATTTTAGTGAAAATATTAACTGCAGCCATGAGGGTAACTTCTTGTTTAACATGTTGACACTGTGCTAGTGTGAGTGGATGAATTATTTGTGGGGTTTTTTTGTTTGTTTGTTTTTTGTTTGTTTGTTTGTTTGTTTGTTTTTTTGTGGTGATGTGGTGTTTGATGTTGATGTGTGTGTGGCTGAAAGGTCATCTTGAAGTAATGCATCACCTGAAACATAAATGGTAAAACATCATTAAAGTTTTGTATTTTGTAGGCATAATGTATAATACAAGTATTGTTTATATAGCACAGTCGTGCTGTTCAGCCGCAGTGCCAAAATCAATAGAGAAACATTTTATTTATAAGGTGCAGCCAAGAAAAGCACCATGGTGGTTGCAAATATCACAAACACAAGCAACATGTGGAGCACTTGCACCATTGTGCAATATGGTGCACACACACACACACACACACAAATAAACAACAGCATGAACAACAGCGTTGCATAAAGATGCACAAATACTCACCAACAACACCATCACCACGTGCGTCAGCACTGCTTACATTACACTTATCCAACCACACTGACCGAGTGAAAACATGCATGATGGAGAAATAAAACACCATGAACTACAGATACAAGATGAACATGTACTCACCCTCTGAGCTGCTCTTTGTTGATCCTGATAAAGCTGCAGGACTACTTGCATGATCACCATGAGCATCATTTAGAGTAATTTAAAAAAAATGTTAAATTGGAGTTGAAAAAAGTTAGATTTACAGGATGAAGGTTATGAGTAAGCCTGCTCACAAACTCTCAGATGTGACTGGGCATATTGTCACTCATCACTGTTTACCCACTAGCTTGGTTGAAACCTCAAAAGTGATGCAATTCTGATTCGTGGCAGGTCAACAGTTACATAAATCACAGATATGTTTAGTTTAACAATATTTTTTGAATGGATTCAACGTTTTCATATTACATATATTAGCTTTGGACTATTTCTTTTCTTTTTTATGTGTGAAATAGTGATGCTGTTAGTACTTAGCAATACTGTGATGATGATTACCTGCCCAGCTCTGTTGATAGTCTATGATGCTAAAGTTGTCACAACTATGTTAAATTGCTATATATGTGAAACCTTGAAAACTAGCCAGAAAAATCAAAGCAGCAAAGAAACTTTAGGAATTCTTAGCAAGGCCCTGAGCTTCATCTTAAAAAGTGAGTCAAGACTAGCAGAAAACTTCTGCTGCACTTTAGGGGTTTGAAACTTTGAGGCTTCTGGCACTTCTGGCCGAATCCAATCAGTGATGTGGCCGCAGATACTTTGCCATTGACAGCTGCTAAAAATACCTGCTGCCACATCACTTATTAGGTGTGGCCAGAAGTGCAACATGCCTATGTGATTTAGTGTTGAGTTACTCTTTAAAGGATAACACTGAATTGTCCATGGAGAGTCTAAACCCACCAATGAATTTGCCACATACAGTCAGAAGCTGCCACTGTCTGTTCTCTGTTCTAATTGGTTTTGAAAATGCGTTGGGAAACAATGTGAATGCATACTACCCCCTTGACTAACATTATCAATAATTTTAAACGGCATATTTTCAGAGATGTAATAAAATGTTCCTATTAAAAGTGCTCCTTAATATAACATTTAATCAACACACGCATGCAGGCACTCTGCTGAACCTGGCTTTGACTTCTATTCATCTGCATCTGAGTTATGAGTTTTTTGTTTGACACAAATGCACAAAACAGGGACACTTTGTGTTCTATTAAAATATCTATTCTGAGAAACAACTTGACATTTAGCACAGCCTGCTAGCAAAGGAGAAGGTCTGAGTTTTCAAGGACAAACAACTTCACTGGTGCCGGTTTGCAAAAGGCATTATATTCATGAGTTGTATGAGTATTTTTATTTTATTTATTTATTTATTTTTTAAATAGTTGAGAGGTTGAGAGATACAACAATAATCTCCACCATCGCCACTCACCGCTGACCTGAAGCGAGGAATAGTGAGTATATAGATTTTTGCCTTTCACGTTTTCATTTACTAACCGCCTACCACCCCAAAAGTTTCCTGCATTGTTCTTACTTTTCTGACTCTCTGTCTTTGGACTCTGTTACGAGTCAGAGCCTTTGTCCTTTCTATCTCTGAACCCTCTTCTGTCATTCCAGCTTCTTCTTTAAGTCTTCTTTTTTTGCATTCCATACACTTGGTCGGGGGGGTTGTTGGTGTCCTTGCTATGATAGAGCATAAGAAAGCAAGACGGTGAAAGAGCTTGAGAGAGTGGAGATGCTGAAGGCTAATACAGATGTAGTGAGGGAGCTTTGGCCATGAAAAGGGTTTTCTATTCCATTTTTGAAACAGGTATAACATGTTTTGTGGCAGCCTTTGGGGAACCGATTGCATTTTTTGACAATTCCAACAAAACATGCATTATGAAAAACACTGGTAATAGAAGATATCTATACAAGTGATTTGAACAAAGATAGAAACCATTTGATTTTGGCCACAAGATGTCGCTGTGGCTCAGACAGCTGATGTCGCAAGGCACTTTGTAACATCTTTTTGCTGAACTAAAACTGCTGCAAGGAGACGCCAGTCTCTACCACACTAACTCAAGGTAATGCTAAAGGGAAAACCAGCACATTTACCCGTTATTGGATAAATATCGGGTAGCCGTGCATTCTGCCAATGCGGTGACATTTGCGAATGCGCGCTACACCTGTTGCCATGGCAAAGGGAACCACCCGGAAATGCTCTGATGGACCAAAGGCCTATGCTGGTTCTATCCACTTCTTTATCGATGGTCCTTTTCTATGATCCTTAATGTGTCCTTAATGTAATGCCTCTCTCTTGCTTTTTCTGTCTCACACACACACACACACACACACACACACATACAGAGAGAGAGAGAAACAGAGACACATTCAAACAAACCTGTTGCCAAGAATTTTGTTTTATTGGTTTGTTCATATTAACTCTATGAGACCGACCATGAGTGAACGTTGTATTTCCATAATTATGGTTAATACCTTGCATCGTCTTCGTTCCCTCTCTTCCTACTTCCTGTCATGCAGTATCCAACGAGGGAACAAATGTTAGCGTGACCTTTTTAAACTGATAAGCAGGCTGACACACTCTGCCAGTTCATCAGACATGTTCTGATTGCCAACTCTAAATCTTTGCTGCCATGAGGGATTTACCAACACCAGCTGCTGCCTTGCTGTGTTTGTGTGTGTGTGTGTGTGTGTGTGTGTATGTCTGTTTGAAAGTGGTTGGAGGAGTAGGGTGTCAACCATGTCTCCGTAGTTACATCACTTGCGCATAGTGCATACAAAATAACCTTAGCAAATCCATCTAAGAGAGAGCGTGTGTGTGTGTGTCTGCGGGTTAATGTTATCCTCGTATGACGTCTTGCCCCTATTAGAAGTTGGCTGTTCTGAAACACACATCTCTGTATCGTTCGCTTATTACATAGAAAGTAATGATAACAGAGTCAGAGTGGACACAGGAATAAAGAGAGAAGATTTCAACATTTTTTGGAACTGTGTTGGACCCATTCCTTTGACTTACATTGTCATTAATATCATTGAAAAATCACCTTCTAAATGCAATAAATCAAAAGAAACATTTGCTTTCATATAGAAAAATAAGTAGTATAAGCCAAAACCCCTTCAACTGTGGGAACATCATTTAGTTAAGAATGCTTTGATGCTGATGGTGGCATCATGTGACCTAAATCTAGACATCTTCTGCCACGTGCCAATTTCAAATTTGAAAAACAGCCAGTGAACAAAAACAACAACAAAAATAGTATCTCAACAGAAATGTTGGCTTATTTTTGGTTTTCATAAATGTTGCCCTTAGAGATGGCAGAGATGCTCCCATCCACGAGAGTCAATACATTAGTTAAAAATTTGAAACTGTGAGTAGCTCCACCCTTTCTGCAACGCACTGCATTGTGGGACAATAGTGTACAGTTACTGTACCCTCAAAATAATTGAAATGAGCGAGACATTCTTGATTATAACTACTAGATTTTCATAGTTTGAGTGTGAACACGTTATATACTCAAAATGTGGTTAGAATGAGTATGTGGCCTGCTTTTGGGACAGGGCTTTTGATTCCATTTCTCAATGAAAAATGCATCAAGAATTACACCAAATTACACAAACTGGGTGTAAAACACTGAAATATAAGCCAACATTCTGGTCAGACTAGGTTTGTAAAATATGTAGGTAACCCCATTTTCAATAATCCTAAATTTCAATTAACTTCCTACATCTCTCATAACCCCATTTAAAACTCAAAAAATTCCATTTGCCAGTGGAATGGCCTTGAGTTTGTGTAAGTGTGTGTGTGTGTGTGTGTGTGTGTGTGTGTGTGTGTGTGTGTGTGTGTGTGGTTTCTGAATGTGCATGTTTAATAAATGACTGCTGCTGTGTTCTATCAGGAGTGTGTATTCACAGCAGTGTGACAGACTGGGGAGGAGGCTAGGGGCAAAAGCCTGGGGGCTAACACACACACTGCAGTCTGCTTCTCTGTGTGTGTGTGTGTGTGTGTGTGTGTGTGTGTGTGTGTGTTCATAAGCAAGATAGTTTCTCAGTTTCCTCTAATCTTCCACCCACTCTGTCTCTCCCACGTGCTTTTCCCTTTCTGCCCATCATAACAATTTGTGTCCCTTGATTTTCCAAAACATTGCCGCTCCTTTTTGTTTTAAGGGGACAAATGTTGAACCCTCGAGCTCTTTCTCTTCTTCTGAGCAGCTAAACTAACACAATATAGCAACTTGTGGCCTGACATAGAAAAACAACACTCCCATATTTTTAGAACAAAACAAAAAAGTCAATTGGAAATGGGCATTTTAAAACTTATGGTTACATATTTCACAGTTTCTATTAACTTTCTATTAACCTTATATGTTTTTTGAGGTGTAGCTGCTCCCCAAAATAGTTTTGAGTATACATTTATTGGTGTGTTCTTGAACAAGTTTAATATTGCAGTTTTACAGAACAGACTCACCTTTTGATGCACATAGAAAATATTTTAAAGTGATGCTGTTGTTTTATTGTTTTAATATACTGTACCTAAAAGAAGCCTTTCATAGCAACTTCACCTTTCTGATGCGTAGGGAAAGTAATCCTCTTTGCACTACAAAATGCAGATTGCTTTATTGACTTTGCACTGAGTTTGATTAGGTCGTAGCTCCTCCACTTACTTGGTTGCCATGGCAGCAAACAACAGTCTCGTCAGTCAAAAGGGACTCCTGGAAGAATGGACACATCGAACCAAACCACGGGTGAGTTGAGTGAGACGTTGCTCTGCTCAAAACACTGCACCACAAAAGAGCAACTATAGACTGAACGACTGCTTCACAACAGTCAACAATAGTTTTCCACCATCTTGAACTGGAACTGTTGATTAGTTTCCTGCAGACACAAAATTTTCTTGCCATAGATCCACAACAGCACGCTCACTGTTTTGTCCGTCTGCTGCCAGCATTGGTATTTATTTGTCATGCAGCACACTCCACTCCAATTAAACAAAGACAAAACAAAAATTAAACGAAATTTGACCAAGCTGTAGTGCTGCCTGGCTGTTGAGCAGGGTTCAGAGGTCTGGCTGTCTCAGTGCTGCGCCCCATGGTGCCTTCCCTGTGGGCATGACTCGTCCAGCAGAGGTGCTGCTGGGTCTCTGACTTCTCACTGCTGCAAACAGGGAGAGGGATTTCAGGCTGTTAGATTTGCATAAACAAAACTTTTGTTTGTTTAGTTTTGACTACTAACTCAATATAGCCAAGCTGACACTGGATAACATTAAAAAGCAGCCTATCAGTAATGTGGCATTGTCCGTGTTGTTGTCAAACCAGGAATACAATCAAATATTGTCTTTCTGTTTTGCATTTTTTTATAGCATGCATCCTACTGCAAAAGTATATACTGTATGCTTATTCCTCTACTCATCACCGTCTGTGTTGTCCATTTTAATGTCAGGTCTGTTTATCCATGCTTCCTGATGCTGACACCCTGTGTGCCAGCTTAACATTATCATAAATTAAACATGTAAATTAAATCAATCAAAATATGGAATTTGAGCACACTGCAGGCTACACTGGGAACACAATTCTCGCAAGCCATGGGGTTGCCATGGTGACTAAATTTAGTGTGCTGGCTGGAGTGGCGGGACATTGGCAGTGATTGAATTCAGACATCTGATTGGTGATGATTTACACTGGGATGTAATGTTAAAACTACATCCAAGGTGAGCAGTACTATATATTTTTTTTGAAGTAACTAGACCAAAATAGTAAACTTTAGCATTGTTCCAGATGCATAGCGTATACATGTATTTTTATAATAACAATAATAATTTAATAAAACTAGCAAACCGTTGATTAAAATTGTATCATGTTGCCTAAATTATATCCATCCATGCCTTTGGTATGATATACCAATGCCCAGTGACATATCACCACTAGCAGCCAATGACACATTGAATTCAAAATACAAAATGATTGGTAGTAAAGATGTTGTGAGCTAACACTAGCTAGTCATGATAATAGCAAGACAAGCCAATATTTTATGTAAAAGAGCAGACTGTTGAAGGAAACTGCATATCCCGAGATCAAAGTGTTAAAATAATCTGCATCAAATACAAATCTTTTTCAACCACTCACCTCAATAATCTGTCACTGATATAATTTGAATGGGATCTAATAAATTCACTGGACAATAACATCTATAATTGATATATGAGATATCACACCGCATCAGAGCATTTTTCCAGTTTTCTCCAGTTCAAAATATGTGCCAGACTTTAACTCTGGCACACCACAGTCTGGACTGTTTTATATATAATTTTATTGTACTGTTTAAGTTTTTTAATGTTCAACTTGCTGTTTTTGTTGTGTTTTTGTTATTTGTTGTGTCTCTACAGATTGACAGAGTGGTGGAAATGTGTGTTTATAGCTCTGATGTAGCTGTGAGGCAACATGTTTTTTTTCTCAGTCTTTTACTTGTCATGAGTCCTTTTGCTCCAAACCTGTGTTTATGATAACTATAGCTGTTTGTTGTCACTGAGCTGAAATTAAATACTTGCACTGTAGTGATTATCTGTGTGAATATGCACTGTAGCTAGGAGAGATAATTGAAACCAAAGTGCAATTGCCTGGTGTATTGCTTATTGTTGAATATAAACTGCTTTTTGTATGTATGCTTCTCTCTCTCTGGGTGTGTGTGTGTGAGAGAGAGAGAGAGAGAGCGAGAGAGAGAGATAGAGGGAGACCCACCCCCGGAGGCAGAGACAAAGTTAGAGAGATGTGAAGTTTAAGTGAAAAATTGAGATTTAAAACAGACATCTTGACATTCCAACACTACATAATATGGCTTAAAGGTCTGCACCATCGCAGCACAAGTCAAGAAAAAAACAACAGATTCTCATTGCTCTTGGTGCATCTGTATTGTTAGACTATGTGTGTACAGGGATTTCTGAATATTTTCACATATTTCACACCCTGTACTATTTGGTGTCGCCACAGCCTGACATTCAATACAGCGGCATTAAGCCAACGAGTCACAGATCATAACTGCTTATTATTTGTTTTCCTCATTTACTTTATAATATGTATTATAAAAATATGTAATGATGTATGTTTTCAACCACTTTCTGATTGCAGGTTTAACTAAAACCTTTAGCTAACTTGACAAATCATTAAAGGTTCACTATGCAAAACTGAATATTGATTGAATAGGCACATCTAACCATTATCAGTGAGTCAGGCCAACAATGAGAACCATGTAGACTCTATCTTCAGATTTTGCACGTAGTTCTTCTCAGTTCAGTCTAATGGGTCCTCACTTCAGCGCAATTTTACATACTGCACCTTTAAAACAAAGTCAGTTTTGTAAAGGTCAGCCTTTTAATTTGATAACAATAAACTTGCCTGATCTTTGCTTAATGCTGACAGAGTAAATAAGCAAACACTGTCTCCATGCACAGATGCAGCACGGGCTAATAACTTTAGTGCTTTCTCACATAGTTCAACCAGAAATAATAAGACTAGTCTAACTGGACACAGGATTATCTGGCCAATACAGCTTCCTTCTGACCTGTGAGAAACAAAATGTTGCCACAGGTTGCTGGAGAAACGCCATGTTTGTTTTATATTAAACAGCATCAGATCTGAAGTGTGCATTGACCCTCTTCTTCTTTGTCAAAAAAAAGAAAATGTTAACATCACCAACAAAGAAGAGATGGCATGATTCAAAATTGAGTCAAGCTTTTCACAGGCGTTAAATGGCTAAGTGAGTCTGTAATTACTGTCAGCCTTGGTAAAATGGAATAGGTGGTTTGTTTCCTTAATCGTCTCCTAGCATTTGCACACTGAGAGAGAAACTCCAATGAATGCATGCAGGGAGGTAAAAAGATCAAAATATTCCTATATCAGCCATCGCAATTTACTATGTAGTCATTTTTATCACTAGAACAGGGTATTTGACAGTGCAAATGTTTATACATCTGGCCCTGTAACAATGACTGACTGTTAACACTGTGGAATTTTACAAAATCGGGATGTTTTGACTAAGAGACTACATTGTGCTTTCTCCAAAGGCTTCGGAAAGACTCGCTTTGGGAATTAAGACTTGAATCATCTTTCTTAAAAGGCACTTTTACAGTCTTACTTTTGTGGTGTCCTTTGTTCTTAACTAATGTTTTTACACTGTTTAAATCCTTTTATCTCAAAATGGCATCTTGTTTTGCTTTATTTTATGAGCTCTGTGTTTGCTCGTATTTGATTGTAAAAACACTTTCACTGTAACAGAAAAAAGTGCTTCATAAATAAAGTTTACTGTTATGTTTATTGAATGCAAACCTATTGTGAATGCATAATTCATACCTCTTAACAACACCTGTATCATAGTTTGTCTTCTTGACTTTTGTCTGTATTTTGTCTTTGGGAAATTTTCCTTGTGCCTCCTTGTAGCCCCTCCATCTCTCTCTCTCTCTCTCTCTCTCTCTCTCTTTCTTTCTCTCTCCTCTTTGCCTCAAGCCATACGTGTATCTGCCTGTCAATCAAATCCCAACTGCAAAAAAAAAATAAAAATACTTATTAAAATATTTGTGTACCTTTTCTCCCAGGCAAATTCAAACAGCATGCATCAAGCTCACTGTTTAGAGAACCTGCACAAATTAAAGTTTCATCGCGCGCTCCTGTCAGCTCCCGAACAAAAAATACCTACCTATCAGCACGTAGAAGAAGGCCAAGATGGAAGAAGAACGCTGCAGGCAACATGAAAAAGTAAACAAATATCATACAAGTGCACTCATGGAAAATTTCAAAGACAGAAAGAATAGATGAAAGGAAGGCTACAGTTAAATAACGGAAACAAAAAAAATATATAAAAATTGTTTTAATTCCCCCCTCCCCCCTTTGAACCTCATGGCTAATAAATTCAGGCCATAAATCACTTTAATAATAACAATCTCAGAATTCTACAGTATGTGATGGAGTTCAGTGTTCTTGATTCAGATAAACACAGTAGAGCACCATACAACTCCCATGTGATTATGAGAAATGTCAATGGACACACAGATACAAACATAAAAAGAATATACACGGGCATATAGGTAAATAAAAACACACATTAGACAGAACACACACACATGCACAAGCATATACTCCAATATCACAATATCACTATCTATACATGCACATTCCTGAATCTGCAAATCTACACACTCACACATACTGCACATACATGCAGAAACAGTCAAAACCTTGTATCTTAAATTTTGGTGATTTTCCTGTTTTAACTTAATTTGAGTACTTACCTGCTCCTTTGTGGGTTCAGAAAGTTCTACAACCTTTGGGTTTATGAAACCTTTACAAAACTAATTTTACAAATTGAAAAATGCACGGTTGTCAAGCTAAAAACAGGACTTTTTCTTAGTTTCTGAAAAGTTGACATTTTAGAGGTCCATGGTTTTGACTGGACAGCAGCGAAGCAAATGGCACAACAACAAGGTGACAAAAACTTTATCTCTCCTATATTAAACCAATTGTGCCTTTTTTATTCTCTGTCAGCCTTTTTAACCTCGTGGTCAGGTTTTACAAATACATGAAAAAGCTTTGTGTGCATCATGTCTGTGTTTGTGTTTGTGTGCGCAAATTAAGCCATCGTAATATAGCCAGTATTATCCAAAGCCTAATGGTGAATCAGGGAGAGAAACAGAAGGGGACTTTACTCTATCAAGACCATAATGATCCCTTATCATCCAACATGGACGAGAGCTGCCTGCCAAATAGGCAAGGACATGAATCACGATTTCACCAGTTATCTTTAACATTGTGAAGTGTGTTACTCAACAAGCTTGGCATCTCCAGACGCATCGAACATATATGCTGGTTACTGCAGTTCTCAAGTGTGAAATTACCATCAAATTGAGGATGTGTTGCTAAAAGAGTCTGTGTGTGCTGCTTGGCAGTGACTCCAATGACTTTTAACAAGCGGCACGCCTTCCTAAAGAAACACAAGGCGAGCTACAAGGACACTGCATCAAAATATAAAATGTACATTGTGTAGAGAAAGGAGAAGAAATTGGAGATATCAGAGTGAGCATGAAATGAAAGGACACACAAACCAAGAGAAATTATTATTATTATAGATGTTTATTTTCGCCCTTTTCAAGTCTCAGGCAGTGTTACATACAGTGGCAGCTGTAAACAACCTCTACCACTTCCACAATACCTGTGATAGTGGGGGAATATAGCTGCCTAGTATTGTAACTGTTTGTACACAGCACCATCAACTTAAGCAACTAGACACCAGAAATATGTTTATTTTTTAGAGGGCTGACCAACAAAAGACAAGGCAAGAGTAAATATGTCATAATCAAGGAATGATGCAGCCTCCCTCTGGGCCAATCGATAACATATATAGCAGTTGTTTTTATCTTTGACCTGTAATTGTAGCACCCACTTTTTGGTAAGTATGTGTCGTCTTTTATGTCCCCTAATGCGGCAGTGAGATACGTCATTTCCAGTTAGTTATACCAAAATATGATAATTGGTGTTGTTCATTATGCTAGGGACAAAACAAGCCGATTTCAAAGAACTAGTGCCAGCTGATCAACCATCAGAGTGCCTCATATCGTCTGTTAAAATTTGTCCTTGAACACACCGCAAAGACTAAAGCTGATGGTTGGCGTGGGAGGAAATAATTCTCAGTGCCAGGAGGCGGCAGTAGTCTAAAAAGAAAAGGAAAAATTGGAAGCCTAAGGATTGCAGAAAGAAAAACACAAAGAAAAAGTTTGCCCTTTATTTTTTACACCACTTAGAATCTGTTGAAACGGTTTTGTTATCAGGTGGTGTATCAGGTCGCAGTGAACTGAATGCTTGTATATATCATTCTGCTGCTGGGTAACTAATGCTGCATTCATGGGAACTCGGGCCTCGGAAAATCCGTTTCGTAATTTTCAGACTTCCAATAACATGGCATTCATGATGTCAAATCGGGATAAATGAATGCTCACAAGAGAAGAAACTATAACTGTTCCTCCATAGAAAACACACACAAAAAAAATTCCGAGTTCCCATGAATGCAGCATTAGCTGTCAGTGAATGTACATTTATTAGCGTCAAATGAGCCCAGTTTCCACTACCAAAGAAACAGAAAACAAGTCGGTGTTTTGTCCACTCCCCATTAGCAGCCAACTAGAAACAGACACCTACTATTATACACCTATTATATTATAT